>BQNB010111593.1:0-20733 GCA_026074375.1 Tanacetum coccineum | reverse complement strand
TATTTAGGTTTTTGTCATTTCCAATTAACACACTAATTCTCATTTTGTTATATCATCATAATTAGTGTTAATTAAAAATGAAGGGCCCAAAATAACAATTGCCAAAAAATCAATATAACTTGAGTGTTAATTTAATTCAAAGATCATTCAACTACATCAGTCGGCTAGAAAAAAAAATGTAAAAAACTTAAATCAGCTAGAAAAAAAAGTTGATCGTTTTTATGTGCAATAAGAAAATTGAATACTTTGATTGAAAATCGACCATAAGTTTAGTATCTTTTTATGTCATTTGCCCAATGAATTTTTTATCACTAAAAGTGTTGTTGTATGTATCACTCGTGTATGGATAAAAATATAATAATATCAAATGTGTGTCAATTTCATGAAATTGCGTATTATATGTGTCACCTAATTGTATAAAAAAATAATTAAAATGTATGTTATGTGTCATCTAATTGTATTTAAAAAATAATTACAAATTATTGTATCACTAAAAGTGTTGTTGTATGTGTAAAAACTTAATAATATCAAATGTGTGTCAATTTTATAAAATTGCGCATCGTATGTGTCACCTTATTGTATAAAAATAATTAAAAATGCATGTTAACATTAAATATTTTTTAATAGATAATCGAATATAAATATTACGTTTCAATTAAATGTTCTTTGGTTGTTTCTCAAATATATTTGAGATATGAATCTTATATATATTTGTAATGCAAGCATCAGTATGTGTGTACCCATTTTTAGTAATTATTTGTGTGTCAAAAGTTTACGTATTCGACAATTAGTTTTTTGTGTCAAAATGCATAAGTGTTTCATTAAACATGTAGCAAAAAAGTTAGTGTGTCACTACATATGTGTCATGAAAATAGTGTCACATATTTAGATTGTCGATAAAAATATGTTAAAAAATTAAAATGTCACTATAAATGTATCAAAAGACTAAGTGTTTCACAAGAAATGTGTCAAAAACTTAGTGTTTCGCTAAATATGTATTATGAAAACGAGTGTGTCAAAAACCTAAATTTTTCACTAAAAATGTGGCATAAAAATTAGTGTGCCATTACGAATGTTTAGTGCGTCACTACATATGTATCAAGAAATTTGACGGCACACTACAAATGTATAAAAATATTAGTGTGTCACTATATATGTCAAGAAATTTAGTTTCACTCCAAATGTGTCAAAATATCTAATGTGTCAATGCATACTTTATTACGAAACTCAATGTGTCATGCAAAATATAAAATATCAGTTTGTGTATAAATTAAACTAAATAAAAAGTATTAAACATTAACGCACAACAAGGAGCTGGAACATTTTTTTATATAATAATATTTTTCTTAAATTAAAGCACGAAAATAATGATAAAAGAAATCTATGGTTACAAATTTGGTGTATTAATTACACATGGCTTGTTTTACGCTAGAATGGTAGGCTATTCATTGCCATTCATTCTTCTTGTTCTTTTACTATTTATGCCAAATTAATGTAGCTATTATTAATTATCATTTATCATGATTGATCCAACGGTCCACAAGTGTGTCTACTGTGTTTCACTTTAAGGTGTTCACCACAATAACGCCACCCATATATATATATATATATATATACATTTCTTATTAATGTAGATCACTATTATATATTATATATATATATATATATATATATATATATATAATACAAATATATAAGGATAATATCAATATAAGATAAGAATTCCAAAAGATTTAAAGAAATTACTTTTGACCAAAGTAAAATCCAAAACCTCCCGGGTCGTGTCCCGACGAGGTGCGAATTTGAAAATCGAGGTAACGTTTGAGAATTTATGCTTAAATATCACAAATATTATTTGGTTATCTATTTCTACTAATAATATGCTAAAACAAGTAAAGGCACGCTAAAAACGAAAGCAAATAAGGCTAAAACACTAAAAACGATAACGGGACTCAAAACCCGTTCTTTAAAAAACCAAATTCTAAAATTTTAACCCTACAAATGAAAATTTAATTTTTATACATCCTAAATGATAAAAGAAAATTAAAAAAAGAATTATATTTTTTGACTTTTATTTTATTTATTATGAATTTAGAATTATTTTAATCTAAAAAATTAATTAAAAATACTAAACTAAATCGGAAAAATATGAAAAATTCAGGGAAAGTACTTTGAACTATGTTAAACCTAAAAAAATGGTTCAAACTGCTTATTGAAATAAGCAGGAAATAAGCTATAAAGGGCTGAAAAGCTAAAAAGGGGAAAAAGGAGGTAAATAAAAAATAGTGCAAAGATTTAAATGAAAAAGACCCCAGGGCAGTTGGTGATGGTGTGTGGTGTTGAGGCTTTGTGTGTAAAAGGGAGGTCACAGGTTCGACCCCTGTGGCCTCTCCTTTTTTGAAAACATTTTTTTTCTATTTTCTTTTTAAAAACTTGTAAAATAAGTTAAAATAACAAACTTTAAAAAAACACTTTTTGCAAATTTTGGAAATAAGCTGGGAATAAGCAAAAACAAGCTTTTTAAACTAAGTGACCAAATGGCTAAACTAAAGGCTATTTTTGGACTTAAATAGCACTTGGAAAAGGCAAATAAGCAATCACAGATAATAAGCTATATCTAATAAGCATTTGTAAACAAAATTAAGCCAAGAAAATAAGCTGGAAAACTTTAAAAAGCATATAAGCTTTTTGGCTAAAACTGTTAGCCAAACAGCCATAGGGACATTTTCTAGCTTATTTTTAAGCTAGTAAATGGATCCTTATGGCTTAATGACTTATATGCAAGTCAAGCTTGTCCTATAAGCTACAATAATCAGCAATTAAAAAGGAGTTTGAAATTAAGATAAGCCATGAAAAAGGCTGATTTCAAAATTTTACTCTTTTTGGTTTTCATTTTAAAAGACAATTTGGCTTTTGCAGCCCTAAAAACAAGCTAGTATAAGCTGACTAAAATGCAAAATAAACTTAAACAGATAAAATCTATACTACAAACTACTTATGCTTTGAAAATCAGACTCTAAAACAAACATTAACTAACTTAAAATTAAGATCAAAAAGAGACTTTTAAATATACTTAGAAAACTTGACAGGTTTTAGACAAAAACTCAAAATGGCAAATACAAACCTAAACTATCTTAAACCTACTGCATTTGAACACTTAAAAGAACACTAAATCAACACCTTAAGGTTGTTTTCAAAGTTAATATCAAATAAGCTGTTCAAAACTGTTTTGAGACCACAGTTTTAAACATTTTATAGATAAAACCATAAAACTTGATTTTTCACTTTAAAAAAACTTTTAAAACTGGTTAAAACAACTTAAATGAGGGTGTTAAAGTTGGCTTAATAACCCATATGAGTTTTACACTTGGTTTGACCCATTTTGCCTTCTTAACCCAAACACCTCTTTAAAACATCAAAATGCATTTTTACACTACCATAAGATGAAATAAGCTTAAACAGATTTAGTATTAGGCAAATAAAGATCAAATAACCAAAGTCCAACAGAAATTAAGCACAAATAAGCACAATAATAAGATGTCTAATAAGCAACACAGTAAATGATGTATAAAAGGTAAAAAGTGAACTTACATATGCCTTTTGCTCAAAACAAGGCTAAATGCTCAAAGAGCTTATTCTACAAGCTCTGGCTTGTTGTAAACAAGCTAGTAGGGTCTAATAAGTCCATCCCAATCTGGCTTATCTTCCAAATTAAGCTTAGGTATAGGTTACTTTTTGGTGAACTTTTCTTAACAGTTTAAATTTTCTTTAGTAAAACAGCTTAAACAAAATAAAAGATCTTATGAGAGCTTAATAAACATTTTAAAAGCATAACATTAACTTAGAACTAAAAACAGAATTTTTGCATAAAACTTGAAATTTCATTAATACTTAAAACTTTTACAAGACTAAAAAAGAAAGTACAATAACAAAATTTAAACGACATAAAACATAAAAATATTAAAAGTAAAACTATATTACTCCTAATTTACATCTACACTAGATAGATTACAACTGTTGATATTAAGACCTATTTATATCCGAATTCAAAAGTCTTGGTGTCTTCATGTGTGTTTCTTATATGAGGTAAGTCAAGAATCAATCTCAGCCTTCAATCTTGGGTGTCCTCCAAGTCTTTTCATCTCAACCCTTGAATTCTTGTCTTCAGACTTGAACGAATGGGGTTAAGGGGATTGCCAAGGTGGATTTTTAGTATTGGTGAAGTGGGGTAATGGGAGAGAGATAGGTTTGGCAAGTTGTGGGGAAAAAGAGGAAAGAGACGGGTGAACAGTATCAATGGCGAGAAATCAGGGATAAGGTTTTGTGTTTGTGTTTAACGGACGTTAGCCTTATTTTCCTTATGTGTTTGCACCGTTAGTCCTTTTGGACTGACACTGTTAGTCCTTGAGGACTAACGATGTAAGGTATTGGGGACTTGTGGTGTAATTAGGATAATGGGGTATGGTTTGGGCTTTTGTTTGGGTCGGGTAAGGTTTAATGGACTTAGGCTTTTTATAAAACTTTAAGGCTTATGATATGAGCTTAATGGGCTGACCCGGCCCATTAAATGGGTGCGGGTTGGCCCATTTAACATTTCTTCGATATCGGCTTCGTCTTTGACTTTTGACTTTGACTTGGTTGACTTTGACTTTGACTTGACTTTTTCACGCTCTTTCTATTCCCGTGCTCGGTTTTGTCGTTTTGGCTTCGTTTTTGTCCTTATGTTAATATCTGATACCTGCACAGTAAATAACACAAAACAAGCATATATTTGGCATTTTATGTCCGTTTTTGGTCATTTGGGGTCGTTTTATTAGGTAAAAAGTATGTGTAATTAAGCACATACCAAAATCCCCCATACTAAGATATTGTCGTGTCCTCACGCAATGCCATAAGTAAACACTTTAGAAAACCAAGAATCTCAATCCCCCTCGACTAATTACCTCGAAAAGTAGCTAAGTGTTCATCGAGGGGAATTAAAGAATCAATAGCTTTGAAAAGCCCCGTTTTGACCATTTTTAAAAATCTACACTTATTACCACACATATTTTTGTATTTTTCCTTTTTTCTTATTTTTTTATACTTTTCTTTTTAAGCAACTAACATGAACGTATGACTTTCGTTATTTTTATAACTTTAGGGTCACGGAATAAGATGCATTTCAATCCTAAAATGCCCAAAAAGGATAAATTCATCGTCCCTGACTTTTCACTTATCCCAAACCAAGCTTAAAAACGAAATCACCGTTAAATATAAGTTAAGATGCTAACACTACTCATACTTGTACCTTGTGAAACTTTTCGCTCCCGACAATTATTATATCTTAGGTGAATGTGCTTATTTCGAATTTCAACCATAGATCAAACGTTTTGCAAAATTTCTATGCTTCACGTTCCACCCAAAAGTAATGAGTTTGAAGGCGAGATCATCCCATGTAGCGACTTTCGTCTCGGCACATCCCAACCTTGCGGCTAAGTGACCAGGCTTTTGACACCCCACAGAGACTAGTATCAGGACTCACGGACCTTCGGTTTCAAAACCCTTGGATTTCCCGTATATACATAAAATCACAACTTAAAACGAAATAGTCTTAGTTCAAAAGCATATTTAAATTTAAGAAAAAGAGATTTTCCCTATATTTATTAAATCACATTTATTACACTTAATATAATTACACATCCTTTAAACTAAGGAAATCCTCGACCTTTTAGAAGGCTGCAACATCGGTTGTGAGCCGGCAAGATGCAGCAAACTTTTATCAGTCTCGGATAATTACTATGTGCCTTATTTAGAAGACTGCAACATCGGTTGTGAGCCGGCAAGATGCAGTAAACTTTTATTAGCCCACAGTTTTTATTATTATTTTTACCTCATTTTTCATCATTTTTTTTACACTTTATATTACCATGATATAGAGAAAATTTCTTTTTAGAACATTTAAGTATAAATTTGAACTAAAATTATTGATATCGACTATATTTCAAAAATTGTTGATATAAGTTTAATTTTCGAAGAGAGCACGTATTATTAGTCCGGTTAGAAGCTTATGGGAGAAAAAGCCACAAACTACACTTATGAGCTCTTAAGATTTCCAACTAATCCTTGTTTAGCATCTAACTCATAATTAACTCTATCATTTCTCGTTCTTCGCAAATTTAAAATCTTTAATAAGAAGATCCGCGAATGCTTAGACTAAAAGTTAAGGGACAAGCTAGAGCTCAACACGCTCGATCGAGTCAAAATTTATTCTTATTCTACCCAGCAGGAAAGTCAACATTGTGATAAAACACTTATTTTATTTTTGAATTTTTTTAAAATTTTTTCATTTTTTTGGTATTTTGGTGGTAAAAACGGGATTACGTGAAAACAACGGCTGCAGGCACAATCAAATCGATAGATCCCCCCATACTAGAATTGAACATTGTCCTCAATGTTTTAAGAAGGGTCTCTATGTAAATCTAAAGCCGTTTATTAAGTATGCTTAAAGATAAACGTTAGTCGATAAGATTAGGATATTGGATTCCCATAATGAAGCTGAGGATGTGAAGCTCGAGTGAACGAAGGACAAAACCACGAGCACGAGAGGCTTCATAATCCGGGGCAATCCTGGACATACAACACAAAACACAAAACACGAGAAAGGAAGAGGCGAGCCTCCTCACAACACACTTATTCATTACTACTATATAATTATATTAGGATAAGCATGGGTTGCCACCCACGAAGCGCTTGTTTAGAGTCACTTAGCTTGACTCAAATCCCCCATACTTGAGCTTTGTCAAGGGGGATAAAAATGGAGATGACGAACACCCAAATTAGGATTGTTCTCTCCATGAATCAACATCGGGCTTTTATGATGAAAAAGCTTGGAAGCTTTAAAGCCCCGATGTGATGAAGAAGGAGGAGATTTCTCCTTTGAAGCAAGAACACCGTGATTGAAAACTTTGTCTTCATTTTCGGATGAAAATGGAAGTAAAGTATCAATCACGGGGGAAAGAGTAGCAAGAAATCTCGTGGATTCGACTCCAATGCTTATCCCCAGATCGTAAATCTTGTTTCTATCTTCGGAAAGAGAAGAAACATCAAGATCGGATCCGAGATCATTATAAGAAGGAATGAAGTCGAAATCCATATGAAGGGTGGGCAAAATATTAGGCACATCATTGGGGATGTCTTCCACCACATCAATGGTTGAATCTCCCGAATCGGGATAATCAACATAAAATGATTCGAACTCGGGAAAGGAAGTAGAATTATCGTCACCTTCCGAGTCGTAATCATCACTCTCAATACCTGGTGGTATTGAGACATCTGGACCGGGAAATATATCAATCTCTTCCCTAAGAGAGTCACTATCCTCAACGGGGATAGGAAATGTGGGAAGAGACTCGATGATCGTATTTGGATTAGCATGAAAATCTTCCGGTGGACGGGGAGATGAATTATCGTATAGCAACCTCTCCAAAAGACTAATATATTCCTTGTGCTCTCTTTTAACAATTCTTGGAGGAATTGGTATGAGTTCACCGGCGAACTCATCGAGGAGAGAATCAATCTTGGGAGAGGAAGCCATTAAAGTATCACGATTGAGTAATGATTCAAGAAGATAAGACTCGGTATCAAAACGACCATTTTTTGGAGTAAAATCGAGGTCTTCATTATGAATCGGATTAAACTCACTAGAAATGATTTCCTCGTCAAGATCAAAAAGAGGGTTCGAATAAGTTTTAAAACTCATTTCGTGAATAACCTCCTCATGACTTGACTCGTCATCACTAGAGGTAGAATCGTCGAAGAGAGGATTGGAAAACGTTGAAAAATTTGTCGTTTGAGAATCATCACAATCGGGCACATCACACTCACATTCATCCTCGGACTCACTTGGGTTTTGGACAAGGTTCTCAACACTAGACTTTATGAATTCGTCCGATTCTGTTTCCGGAATTGTGTCAAGATGTTTGTCCACCATGATGAGAGAGTCCGTTTTTGGTGAATCGGGTGTGATTGCGGTAGAACATGTCATGAGATATTCTTGTGTTGCAAAAGAATACTCATCGTCGTCATCATCATCGTCATAGCAAAAAGAATTGAAAAGTCGCGAAGGATAAGTACTAAGATTGGCCACCTGCTCTAGTTGCTGAAGCTTTTTCTTTTTATTAATTTCAATACTCATTCCATTGAAATTTTCCTTAAGCTCATTAATCTTAATATCAATCTTCTCATCACGATAATCCTTAATCGGAAATTCATTAATTAAACTTTCCATTTTATCTAAATATTGTTGCTTCATATCCTCTATATCTTGGATACTCATTTCTTGAGGAGGTTGATGAATGACAGGAAACTGCGGGGGTTGGAATTGGTCAAAACTGGAAGCGATAGAATTATAACAAAGATTAGGTTCGTAGAAATTTTGGTTCAACGGTTGACACTGAAAAGTCTCATGAGGACCCTCGCAGTTTTCACAACAAAGATATTGTTGTTGAAAATCAGGTGAAGTTTGTGGAAAATTATCAAAGTTTTGATTGAAACACGGGTCCTGATTGTAGACAAACGGGACTTGAGGTGGACAATCGTAACCATAATGAGCATCGTTTCCACAAAACTCGCAAGAATATGTCTCGTATTGGTGTTGTGGAGGTTGGTTGAAGAAGTTCGGTGTTTCATTATAAGAATAAGGATTTGGGTCATAGACAAACTCATTTCCGGATCCTACACTGCTACAGCTCGGACAGTTCCCACCATTAAACGGACCTCCACAACACGAGCAACCAGGATGGTTATACAAAGACATGACGAAGAATTAAACAAATAAGAGGGTAACGAAGATAAGAATTAAACGAATAAGAGGATAGAGACGATTATTTATAGCAAAATACATAAGAAAGAAAAAATATTTTTGGTAACCGATAATCGAACAAGTGTACGGTAGCTCTCTAGAAAACGCACAAAGAAGCGGAGGAGCGGGTAAGCGCGAAGCGTTTTAAAAACCTTCTCCTTTCGGGTCGAAGTTCGTAGGAACGACCCTCTTTATACCTCTCTTATAGTTTGTAATCTAAAGGTAAGCCGAAATCACGAGTGACACAACGGTCGTTTTGTTGGTTTTTTAATTTTTTTTTTGGTAATTTTGATTACTTGAAAATATTCACAAATGAAAGCGATAACTTCACGGGGAAGGGTCTTCAAACACTAATCTTCAAACGAAACACGATAATCGTTTCACACCTCCCCGGCAGCGGCGCCAAAAATTGATTATCCCCTTAGTAAAATCCAAAACCTCCCGGGTCGTGTCCCGACGAGGTGCGAATTTGAAAATCGAGGTAACGTTTGAGAATTTATGCTTAAATATCACAAATTTGATTTGGTTATCTATTTCTACTAATAATATGCTAAAAACAAGTAAAGGCACGCTAAAAACAAAAGCAAATAAGGCTAAAACACTAAAAACGATAACGGGACTCAAAACCCGTTCTTTAAAAACCCAAATTCTAAAATTTTAACCCTACAAATAAAAATTTAATTTTTATAAATCCTAAATGATAAAAGAAAATTTTTTAAAAAAAAGAATTATATTTTTTTGACTTTTATTTTATTTATTATGAATTTAGAATTGTTTTAATCTAAAAAATTAATTAAAAATACTAAACTAAATCGGAAAAATATGAAAAATTCAGGGAAAGTACTTTGAACTATGCTAAACCTAAGAAAAATAAAATGGTTCAAACTGCTTATTGAAATAAGCAGGAAATAAGCTATAAAAGGCCGAAAAGCTAAAAAGGGAAAAAATGGGGTAAATAAAAAATAGTGCAAAGATTTAAATGAAAAAGACCCCAGGGCAGTTGGTGATGGTGTGTGGTGTTGAGGCTTTGTGTGTAAAGGGGAGGTCACAGGTTCGACCCCTGTTCTCCTTTTTTGAAAATATTTTTTTCTATTTTTTTTAATAACTTGTAAAATAAGTTAAAATAACAAACTTTAAAAAAACACTGTTTCCAAATCTTGGAAATAAGCTGGGAATAAGCAAAAACAAGCTGACGGTTTGCACTTTTTAAACTAAGTGACCAAATGGCTAAACTAAGGGCTATTTTTGGACTTAAATAGCACTTGAAAAAGGCAAATAAGCAATCACAGATAATAAGCTATATCTAATAAGCATTTGTAAACAAAATTAAGCCAAGAAAATAAGCTGGAAAGCTTTAAAAAGCATATAAGCTTTTTGGCTAAAACTGTTAGCCAAACAGCCATAGGGACATTTTCAAGCTTATTTTTAAGCTAGTAAATGGATCCTTATGGCTTAATGACTTATATGAAAGTCAAGCTTGTCCTATAAGCTACAATAATCAACAATTAAAAAGGAGTTTGAAATTAAGATAAGCCATGAAAAAGCTTATGAAAAAGGTTGATTTCAAAATTTTACTCTTTTTGGTTTTCATTTTAAAAGACAATTTGGCTTTTGCAGCCCTAAAAATAAGCTAGTATAAGCTGACTAAAATGCAAAATAAACTTAAACAGATAAAATCTATACTACAAACTACTTATGCTATGAAAATCAGACACTGAAACAAACATTAACTAACTTAAAATTAAGATCAAAAAGAGACTTTTAAATATACTTAGAAAACTTGACAGGTTTTAGACAAAAACTCAAAATGGCAAATACAAACTTAAACTAACTTAAACCTACTGCATTTGGACACTTAAAAGAACACTAAATCAACACCTTAAGGTTGTTTTCAAAGTTAATATCAAATAAGCTGTTCAAAACTATTTTGAGACCACAGTTTTAAACATTTTATAGATAAAACCATAAAACTTGATTTTTCACTTTAAAAAAACTTTTAAAACTGGTTAAAACAACTTAAATGAGGGTGTTAAAGTTGGCTTAATGACCCATATGAGTTTTACACTTGGTTTGACCCATTTTGCCTTCTTAACCCAAACACCTCTTTAAAACCTCAAAATGCATTTTTACACTACCATAAGATGAAATAAGCTTAAACATATTTAGTATTAGGCAAATAAAGATCCAAATAAACCAAAGTCCAAACAAAAAAAAGACCAATAATAGTGTCTAATAAGCAACACAGTAAATGATGTATAAAAGGTAAAAAGTGAACTTACATATGCCTTTTGCTCAAAACAAGGCTAAATGCTCAAAGAGCTTATTCTACAAGCTCTGGCTTGTTGTAAACAAGCTAGTAGGGTCTAATAAGTCCATCCCAATCTGGCTTATCTTCCAAATTAAGCTTAGGTATAGGTTACTTTTTGGTGAACTTTTCTTAACAGTTTAAATTTTCTTTAGTAAAACAGCTTAAACAAAATAAAAGATCTTATGAGAGCTTAATAAACATTTTAAAAGCATAACATTAACTTAGAACTAAAAACAGAATTTTTGCATAAAACTTGAAATTTCATTAATACTTAAAACTTTTACAAGACTAAAAAAGAAAGTACAATAACAAAATTTAAATGACATAAAACATAAAAATATTAAAAGTAAAAATATACTACTCCTAATTTACATCTACACTAGATAAATTACAACTATTGATATTAAGACCTATTTATAGCCGAATTCAGAAGTCTTGGTGTCTTCATGTGTGTTTCTTATGTGAGGTAAGTCAAGAATCAATCTCAGCCTTCAATCTTGAGTGTCCTCCAAGTCTTTTCATCTCAACCCTTGAATTCTTGTCTTCAACCTTGAACGAATAGGGTTAAAGGGGATTGCCAAGGTGGATTTTTGGTATTGGTGAAGTGGGGTAATGGGAGAGAGATAGGTTTGGCAGGTTGTGGGGAAAAAGAGGAAAGAGACGAGTGAACAGTATCAATGGCGGGAAATCAGGGATAAGGTTTTGTGTTTGTGTTTAACGGACGTTAGCCCTGTTTTCCTTATGTGTTTGCACCGTTAGTCCTTTTGGACTGACACTGTTAGTCCTTGAGGACTAACGATGTAAGGTATTGGGGACTTGTGGTGTAATTGGGATAATGGGGTATGGTTTGGGCTTTTGTTTGGGCCGGGTAAGGTTTAATGGACTTAGGCTTTTTATAAAACTTTAAGGCTTATGATATGAGCTTAATGGGCTGACCCGGCCCATTAGATGGGTGCGGGTTGGCCCATTTAACATTTCTTCGATATCGGCTTCGTCTTTGACTTGGTTGACTTTGACTTTGACTTGACTTTTTCACGCTCTTTCTATTCCCGTGCTCGGTTTTGTCGTTTTGGCTTCGTTTTTGTCCTTATGTTAATATCCGATACCTGCACAGTAAATAACACAAAACAAGCATATATTTGGCATTTTATGTCCGTTTTTTGTCATTTGGGGTCGTTTTATTAGGTAAAAAGTATGTGTAATTAAGCACATACCACTATATTAATTATATTCTAATCCTATGTTAAACCTATGTCAGTCTAAATCCTAATTCTAATGAAAAAGGGGGGTTTTCAGCCTGAGAGACTGGCACGGTTTGGTTGGTGACTACAATCAATTCAAGAAACTGTTACCCACGCAAGCTAATTAACAAAAGATAAAAGAGCGGTCGAACCTTATATAAGAAAATTGTATTAACCATTATTAATCCGATTAGAATGTTGGTTTGTTTATTTAGTGTGTTAGCCTCAAAATATTGAGTCGAACCATGGAAGTTTGTTCATTAATTGTATTATGTCTCGGTCATTAATTAATATACGTTGTAATAGGTTAGACGGGTAAACGGGCTCTTAAATGTAAGTTAACCGGTCACGTGTATCGGGCGAAAGCCCAAGTAATCCCGAGCCCAGCCCGTAGAATTACTAAAGGCATGAAAGCCTTTTAGTTTGGATACATATACACCTCCTCAAAGAAAGTGAGGGGGTTGGTCATTTGTATTTTTCATTTTGGCAAGTAAACTTCCAATTCTCTCTCACTCTCTCTCTACTTTCTCTCTCTACATTTCTCATCATCTCCTTCCTACTTTTCTTGTTCTTAATTATGAAGTGAAGTGATTTTCTTGATTCGACATTTGGTATCAAGAGCCTCGGGTAGATTGTGGTTGTTTTGTGGTTTAATAAGCTCAAAAAAATCTCATTTTCGTGGCTTATTTCATCAATAAGCTCACGTCTGAATTTTTTTTGGCTTATTGGTTTGCGTTTTGCTTCTCTACTCCTTGCTTCACTTGTTCTACCACTTCTTGTGTTTGTTTTGTGGTTTTAATAAGCTCAAATCGAAATTTTTCGTGGCTTATTTATCAAATAAGCTCACGGCACAAAAATTTTTGGGCTTATTGGTTCGGTTTGCTTTTTTACTCCTTCATACACTTGGTCTACATCTTCCATTCTCACTAAACTAGTGCTTAGTTTTTCATTTTTGCTAATCTTGTTGCTTATTTTCCAGCTTATTTCGGCTTATTTTAGGCTTATTCCATCTTCTTTCGAGCTTATTTGTGGTTTACTTAGTTTTTGTCTTTTCTTGAGCTCATAACGGGTCAAAATTGAGGAGACCAAGATCCACAATTTTAGCCTACAAAGACAAGGACACTTTGTTTTCTAGTTTAAGTGGTCCACACTAGAAAAAGACCTCGAGCGGAATATGTAGCAGAATATGCAAGTTTAGCCAAGCGAAATAAACAAGTACGATTGAGGACAAGCGAAATACGTTTTAATTTGAAGCGAAATATGCAGGTGTTTATAGCAAGCGAAATATGTATGTTAACTTGAAGCGAAATATGCAGGTTTAAGTCAAGCGAAATATGTTAAATTCGAAGCGAAATATGCAGTTTTCTATTCAAGCGAAATATGTTTAAAGTTCAAGCGAAACATGCAATTCTCAATTCAAGCGAAATATGTTTTAAGTTCAAGCGAAACATGCAAGACTGAGTACAAGCGAAATATGTTTCAATTCAAGCGAAATATGCAGTTTCAATTTTCAAGCGAAATGTGTAAATTTTGAAGCGAAATACGTAATTTCCAAACAAAGCGAAATATGCAATTTTTCTTTCAAGCCAAGCGAAACATGCACACCTGCAAGCGAAATATGTCAGATTAAGTTTTTGAATTTTCAAGACATTCAATTCACAACAAACAAACCTTAATCCAAATCAATTAACATTCACGGTTTTCTATTGATTTTGTAAAATCCCGCGAAAGACACAACTCTTTTCTCGGTTTTAATCATAGACTTGTAAAATCCCGTGAACGTTTATTGCTTTTCTTTTTACCACAACTTCAATCACAACACATCTACTTAAGATCCTTCAATCATTTTTCACTTCATAATTCTTCAATCATTCATCATGACAACTCCAATTGTAACTTCCACAACCGACAGTCAAATGCATAACAACATAATGGCAGCTGGTTCAAGGGATCGTCCACCAATGCTTGCAACAGGACGATATGCACAATGGCGATCACGGTTCTTACGATACATTGACACAAGACCAAATGGTGATGCCTTATGGAAGTGCATTCTCAAAGGTCCTTATACTCCAACGATTGTTACAACACCAGTTGTTCCTACAATAGAGGATTCTCCAGCAGTTCCTGAACAAACAACAGTCGAGACAGTTATGAATATGACTCTTGAAAATAAAGCTCATTTTGAATCAGAAAAAGAAGCGATTCATTTGATATTGACTGGAATTGGAGATGAAATATACTCAACTATTGATGCATGTCAGACAGCTCAAGAAATGTGGGAAGCCATCGAAAGGCTACAACAAGGTGAATCACTCAATATTCAAGATGTCAAGACAAACTTATTTTGGGAGTTTGGTCAATTCACCTCTCACGATGGAGAAACAATTGAGTCTTACTACACAAGATTCTACAAGATGATGAATGAAATGATCAGAAACAATTTGACGGATGCTACGATGCAAGTCAGTGTTCAATTTCTTCAACAACTTCAACCAGAATGGTCAAGATTTGTAACAATTGTCAAGCAACAACACAAGTTGGATGAAGTTTCATATCAAAAACTCTTTGACATTCTGAAACTATACCGAAAGGAAGTTAATGAACTCCATGCTGAAAGAATGGCCAAGAATGCTAACCCACTAGCACTTGTTGCGACTGCTCAAACACTTCAAAACACTTATTATCAATCATCAAAGTCTCACAAATCATATGCACCAACATCAAAAGCTTTACTTCCAACCAGATCTCATGCAACTCCCAACTAACAAGACACACAAAGGGCAAAAGATAGCCAAACCAAACACACCCCTCTCTGTATCACACAGTCAGCTTCTAAGAAATAGTGACCTGAGACAACTCATAGGGATAAAGACATGCAGAAAAATTTATATCTCACCATTGCAAAGTACTTCAAGAAAATATCCATCAAACTACCAACAACAACCTCAAACTTTCTCAAACACCAGAAACAAGATTGTGGATTACACTCCCAAGGTACAAGAATGACAATCAGTCTGGACAGTTTGGGAATCAAAGGGTAGTAAATGTTGCTGGGCTAAAGGAAACAGTGGGGTGGTCCCAGTAGTTGCAACCATCTGGGATACATGTTTTAACTGCAAGGAATTTGGTCTCTTTATGCGTAAGGAATGCAGAAAGCAAAACGGGATAAAGACTCCACGTATCACAAGGAAACAAGTTGTTGTGTAAACAAGCTGAGAAAGGTCGTTCAACTTCAAGCCAAGCAATCTGCACTGGCTAGCAGATAAAACACAGATGAAGACATGTGAACAAGAGTTGGAACACATACAGTTACATTGCAAAACATCAGGGAAGTATACCAATGCGACTCAGGACACTAACCTGGAGACCAATTGGAACATGTACAAGACGATACTAACAATAAATGTGTGTTTTACCCAATGACATACAAACAATTTTGAGCAATCGAATCCACAGTAAAAATTGTGCAGTGGAAACGGGTGACAGTAATGTACTTCCTGACTCACCGGATACGTGTGATCTATATTCAGGATGAACCAAAATGATTGTAGAAGTGATGATTGACGTTGTTACGACTTCGCTAATTATTAATTGCTAATTTTAAATCACCGTGACGTCGAAGAAGACTAAAAAAGATTCAAAAGCAGATTAAAGAAAGCAAATGCAACATTGAACTCAAGAATTAACTGATGTGCAAATCTATTCTTGCTGGAAACTCACAGTAGAGACTCTAGGGGAATCTAATAGTATTCGAGATAGTCGCTTAGTTTTTGCACTTCAAATAACATACACGAAGTGTAGAGAGGGTACAAGGCCTTTAATATCGTACATTAACTATGACAACTTGAAACGTAAGTTTAATAAAACTCTAGGACTATAGCTCAAAAAGAAATTGACGATAAAATAAGGATTCTAAGAGTTAAACCTAACGAAATTTCTGTTGTCAAAGAGAACATAAACGATCATCCCCGATAGGGAAGAGACTCTGACTCTTGATAACGAGAGTCGATCAAAATTGAATAAAGACTTAGTGAAACCTTTTGACTACACAAAGTTAAATAGTCTTTATGAAATTTTTAAACCCCTGACTCAGCATTATGAAATTCAGTTCGCACAGGCAAATGAAATAAGAAAGAAAATGTGGAGAAAATCATTTGTGAAAACAAAACCAAATATTTTCAAAAACATCGATTTCTTACCAGTGTCAAAATCAATAAGCAAAAGTAGACAAGCATATAATGTCATGACGAATAACATTAATCATCTGAAAGAAATTGTCGATCAAGCGTAGGTAAAACATTCAAATGACCGTCTTCATCTCTGTAACCCAACTGCTTAAGATATGGAAATCCTAGTTAAGACATGTTTGATGTCCTTTGCCCTTAAGACTCAGAATGATAGTTTCGCATTTGTTCATGAACTTAAGCAAGAAATGCATGCAGATTTAAAGTACGTTGAATCTCTTAAAGATGAAATTGATGAACTTGAATCTGATAAGGCAGAATTTTCCAACATGTATGATATGCTTTTGCAAGAATGTGTGTCGAATGATATTATGTGTTCATATTTGCAATCTTCATCTGATTTAGATGAGATCACTGAATTACAATGCTTATATCTTCATAAAGTCAAGGAATATGGCTGTCTTGCATAAAAGCTTTCTGAACAAACTGAATTTGTAAGTAAAGAGATTTACACTGAGCTTTTACGAAGTTTCGCTAAATTAGAAAAACATTCAATTTCTCTTGAAATCGCTTTACAACAATGTCAAGAACAACTGATAAATGACACAGTTTGCAAAGAAAAAGCTTTAAATATATTTCAAAAGGAACGTGAATAATATTTTAAAATACAAGATCTGAAAGCTCAACTGCAAGACAAGAACATTGCAATAAGTGAGTTAAAGAAACTCATTGAAAAATACAAAGGAAAATCTATGGACACTAAGTTTGATAAACCATATGTTGTTCGACAACCAAATGCCCAAAGGATTCCAAAACCATCAGTTTTAGGAAGATCGGCTCCTTTTTCAGACTCTCTTGAGAGAACAAATTTTGTAAAGAAAAAGTCGGTTTCAAAAACTAACGAATCAGAGGGTTTATCAAAACCAGTCACTCCACAGAATTTGCCTAAAACAGCAACGCAAGCTGTAAGAAATACAAATGTGATTAAACCAGGCATGTATCAAATTGCAAGTAGTACAACACAAACTAGAGCACCACAGTTGAATCAGACTTCTAGGAATACAGGAGTAGCTCACAGAACTAATGTTAGCAGACCACAACCTAGGAGCAATCAAATGAAAGATAAGGTCCTGCCAAACACTAGTCAAGTGAAGTTTAAGAAGACTGAAGTAAAAGACTACCCTAGGATTTCTAGTATTTCTAATCAAAAAAAGTCTGTAACTGCGTGTAATGACAGTTTAAATTTTAGAACTTCGAATGTTAATGTTGTTTGTGCTACTTGTGGAAAATGTGTGTTTAATTCGAATCATGATGCTTGTGTTTCTACGTTTTTGAAAGACGTAAATGCTAGAACTAAGAAGCCTAACTAAGCCAATAGAGCGTCTTGCCTTCGCAATATCGAAGGAGAAATGTAGTCAATGCTTTCATAGATGCCATACAACCATCCCTTCCCCTCCTAGTCCAAGATTCTTCCCCTCCTTCCAGGCCCTAAAAACCTTGCTTCCTAAGTATACTGAGAAAGAATTAGCAGAGTTCTCTCCCTCCTCCTAAAAGAGAGAAGCGGGCTAACCCAAGAGAGAGACCAGCCCTAATTGCTCTTAAGGTTAGTTAATGGCTTTCAAGGGCTGAGGGACATTAGCCACTCTCCTGCTCGTACCTCGCTAACAACCGTCAACAACCAGTGTTGCAACAACTCCTAAATCAATAGGGCCATAAAGACTAGTCCTACTTGCCCTAGAGATTAGTTAATAGCTTCAAAGACCGGCAGGAAGTCATACAACCTAGCTCTCCTTACTTGATAGGGGGGCCTATTAGTACTAAAAACCCAAAAGTCAAGTGAACAAATCTGTTGCAACACCCCATAAGAAAACAGTTGCATCAGAATCCACTACCACAAATTCTAAGAGTTACTATAGGATGCTTTATAAGAGAACTAGTAAGGCGTGGAAATGGTGGATAGCACAACAATGCCCATCAGCATATACATGGGTTCCTAAGACAAAAAAGAAATGGGTACCTAAAGTTAGGAATGAAAGTGTGACTAAGACAGTTAGTTTTGCCATAGATAATGTATCTAGGATAACTAATGTCTTAAAACTCACAAACACTTTAGGATCCAATTTGTCATGTATTCCATCATCCTCTAATTCTCTTGCAGATTGTACAACTCATCCTATTCATTGTTGACTCGGGATGCACAAAGCACATGACGGGCAATCTATCACTGCTGTGCAATTTTGTTGAAAAATATTTGGGTACCGTTCGTTTTGGCAATGATCAATTTGCTCTAATTCTTGGTTATGGAGATTTGGTTCAAGGAAATATTACGATCAACAGGGTTTACTACGTCGAAGGTCTCAATCATAATCTTTTCTCGGTTGGTCAATTCTGTGATGCGGATTTGGAGGTTGCATTTCGGAAATCTACGTGTTTTGTTAGAGATCTTCAGGGAAACGACTTACTAACCGGTAATCGTGGAACTGATCTCTATACAATTTCTCTTCAAGAAACAACTTCATCAACTCCAATCTGTCTCATGGCTAAAGCATCACCAACTCAAGCATGGTTATGGCATCGAAGACTTTCTCATCTCAACTTCGACTACATCAACTTGCTTTCCAAGAAAGATGTTATGATTAGGATCAACTATGTTCCTCTTGTGAAGTGAGTAAAGCAAACCAAAGTTCATTTAAGTCAAAGACTGTTCCAAGTTCAAAAGGACGGTTAAATTTGCTTCATATGGACTTATGTGGTCCAATGCGGGTTGCTAGCATCAATGGGAAGAAATATATTCTGGTAATTGTTGATGACTACTCTAGATATACTTAGACACTCTTTCTACGTACCAAGGATGAAACACCAGAAGTTTTAAAAGACTTTCTCATGATGATCCAAAGAAATCTTCAAGCCCCTGTAATTTTTGTTCGCACTGACAGAGGCACTGAGTTCTTAAACAAGACACTTAATTTGTTCTTTAAAGAAGAAAGAATTGAGCATCAAACTTCTATACCTCGAACACCTGAACAGAACGGCGTTGTCGAAAGACGAAATCGCACTCTCGTTGAGGCTGCTCGAACGATGCTTTCAGCTTCTAAACTTCCTTTATTCTTTTGGGCTGAAGCAATCGCAACCGCATGCTATACTCAAAACAGATCAATCATCATCCCAACTCATGAGAAAACGGCATATCACATCATTAATGACAGAAAACCCTCAATCAAACACCTTCACATCTTTGGTTGTACATGTTACCTAACCAGAGATGGTGAAAATTTGGATAAGATGAAAGAAAAAGGGGATTCATGCATTTTGGTGGGATACTCCACTCAGTCAAAGGGATATCGTGTATACAACAAGAGAACAAGGTTGATAGTTGAATCCATCCATCTCAGATTTGATGAGATCAAAGAGATGTCTGAGACGTCTGTTGCTAATGACACTTCAGGCCTTGTTCCCCAACGACAAAAGGCGTTAGATTATGACAACCCTGACCCCACACCAGAACTACAAAATGTTTCTCCTTCAGCAAATACAACAGTTCCATCACAATAGGAGTTGGATCTTCTTTTCAGTCCTTTGTACGATGAATTTTTCAATGATGGTACTTCTTGTGTCAACAAGTCTTCTTCTCCCACCGATAATTCTACTCAACCAGACACACTACCTTCAACGAATACTCACCATACATCAGAACCGACAACTCCAACAAATGTTCATGCTGAGGAAAACAACGATGATCAAGCAGAATTTACCAATCCTTTATGTACACCAGTACAAGAAAATGCTGAGTCTTCCTCACGCAATATTGGTACTTTAAATATGCATACCTTTAATCAACCTCAAGATTCCAAATACCGATGGACAAAAGATCACCCGTTAACTTAAGTTTGTGGCAATCCATCCAAGCCAGTGCAAACAAGAAGACAACTTGCAACCGATCCTGAAATGTATATGTTCGCACTCACCGTGAGTATTGTTGAACCGGAAAACATTAAGGATGCAATGGCTGATTCTACATGGATAGAAGCAATGCATGAAGAACTTCATCAGTTTGATAAACTACAATTATGAGAACTCGTTGACAAACCTTTTGGCAAGAACGTAATCAAGCTAAAGTGGTTATGGAAAAACAAAAAGGATGAAGACCAACCTGTAATT
>BQNB010111592.1:0-22321 GCA_026074375.1 Tanacetum coccineum | reverse complement strand
ACCGCTGCGCCCTTGGGACATTTTCGTTATAGTCCCAAGTAGCTTGGTATTTAAGCCCCTTTTGGCCCATTAAGCTTATAAGCAGTTTTGATTTTTTAACAGCTTGTTTTGATAAGCAGTTTTGCCTAGCTTATTTTTTTAGGATTGTCATAGTTTAAGCTATTTATTAGAATTTCTTCAGATTTTTATAAATCGTTTAGTATTTTTTATATTTAATTTTTGTTAAAATCATTTTTAATTCATAAAAAATTATTAAAAAATCAAAAAATATAATTCTTTTTTCTAAATTTTCTTTTATCATTTAGCACCTAGGAAAATTAGATTTGCATCCGTAGGGTTTAAATTTCAAAATTTCGTTTTTAAAGAACGGGTTTCGACCCCGTTCTCGTTTTTAGGGTTTAATCACTCGTTTGCTTTCGTTTTTAGGTTTCCCTTTTTCGTTTTTGCATTTTAATTGTAGAATTAGAAACCCCAACCTAAAAATCTTAATCCATTCAAAAACGTGATCACGAACGTATACCCGATTTTCAATTCACGCCTGGTTGGGAGAACGACCCGGGTATATTTTTGAGGGATTGTGTTTTGGATAGAAACGAATCTTTTAAAAGCCTCTCGAAATAATTACTTTAGCCTTATTATTTATATATTTATTATATATTTATATTATTAAAATGTTGAATTTAACCGACGAATCAGAGAGAAACAAAAGATGTAAAATAAGATAGAAAGTAAAATGATACAAGAGTCTCAACCCCTCTATGGAAGCCTTAGAGGGGTATTTATAGCCCACACATACACTAAGTTTACAAGAATGTCTATTCTAGTCCCTGCGTGTGTTGCTATTATAAACTATGGTAATTCCGTAAATGTCGTCACATAAAATGAAATCCTAACAATCTTCCCCCACGGGATTACTTACAGTATTTTCCTAAGTACATATTAATTAAGAACAAAAGCTTCCACGAAGCTTCCATTGCTGATGATGTCTTCTGTTGTCTTTGACTTCAAGTCTGCATTCCAACATGCATCATCTTTATAGTACCTTGTAGGAGAAATACTATAATAGGCACGAACTAAGTAACCCATACACTTCTGGTTATTGAGAAGCTTCTGAATTTGCTTCCCCCTAATTCATGTCGCATATTTGTAATTTAGAAGCTTTCAAATCTTCCCTCCAAACTAGCAATCTTCTTTTGAGTAGTTTCAAAGCTTTCATACAAGCTTAGAATAATTAAGTGCACAACGGAATTAGTAGGATACCACATCAAGTTTTACTGCTACTTTAAGAATAAGCTTAGTGATTGATCATTTGGGGAGAACATTAACTGGATCAGCAACGTGTCTTCTCACGCTTGAATAATTCTTCTCACAACTCTTCCCCCTGGGAATTCAAATAATGCATACTACCTTTCACAAGATATCACTTCCCCTATGTGTTTGAAGAAATGAACCTATAAACCACAAGTTAAAGCTCTGATTTTCTCTGCGGTTATGACATTAGTATTCCTGACATTGCCTAACCAAAAGATTTTAAAGAAAGATGCATTATTTAAGCTTTCAAGAAAAAGAAAGGAAAAGGCTCACGGGTGTGTCTTCCTTCCCCCTTACTGGTTTCAATGCATCAGAATCAGCAAAACTTTGTATGCACATATACTTGAATACTTATGTGAGGAATAAATTAGCTCAAATCTATCCCATGAGAATCAACTGCTGATCAAATCTCTACTCATAAACTCTCTCTGACTATCTTTTTACCAACCGTTTGCAGGCTATTTGAAGTGACCACTGATGGAGTAAACCCGATGAACCAAAGTAATAGCCTATTAATCTAAAATATTTAGTTCAAGTTAACCAGTTTATACACTAATTTGTATAAACCTTTGGTTAAGAAACTAGAACTACATTAAACAAGATCAACAACCCATCGTATGTTTACCACTGATGGAGTAAACTCGATATATCAAACTTGAAACTGAAGTAGAATTCCCTGTTCTTGTGACTTAAGCTTACACTATTGTTGGAAGAATAGTGTAGAGAAACTCAATACTTACCAAGCAAAGTATGAGACTTTCATCACCGCTTGCGATTATCCACATCGTCTTCAGCGTGTGACACTAGGAACTACAACGTATCTCCTTTAAGTGATATTTATCCAGGTCATCAACCAACCACCCTGACTGTTGGTAACTAGATAACCCAAGTCTTCATCCAAAATCTTAAGCCCGAGCAAGTTATCATTGAAAGTCATGCATCCAACCAACAATGAATGACTAAGTCCCGACTTCAAGATAAAATAAGTACATGCCTTCGTAAAATGCCACTTCAATCTTAAATAAGTGATACCCGATTAACTCCGTAGACACTTAGATAATTAATTCCAAATCTAGCCATTGCAAATTAAATTCCATGATTCTTTATAAGCATCGATCCCGGTCTTGTCACATTGTCACTTTATCATTTTGAACCTTGAATACAACCGATAAGCATTTAATCTTAAATATTAATCCAATTTAACCAATTTATACACCAATTTGTATAAAAATTTTTGTTAAGAAGATAGGACTACAATAAATAAGCTCAAATGTAACCATTAACAACTAAATATAGCTAAAATCATCCTAAGTGAATCGTTTAGCCAAAATTAGTTTTAATAAGAATCATAAAAAATCAGCTATAAGAAAGCCCAACCAACTTTAACATATTATGTTAACAACCAAATTAAGCCTATTTCATTGAGCAAAATTCGGATAGGCCTCATTAATCACAAAAATAAACATATTAGCTCATGATATTAGCTATAAACCTGATCCATTTTAGACTAATTATACTCGGCCCACCAAAATTTGAATATCAAACGAAAGTAGATAAGACTTGTATTTGGCCCATTCCGTATTAAATACTAATTTGCACTGACCCTGATCCTTAGGGATATAAAAGAGCATAAAAGCCATTTAAACCTAATTTATCTCCACTAAAACACGCAGTCACATTTTCTCTATCCCCATCTAACTTCTCTTATCCATCTCTACAGAAGAAAACGCAGCTCTTATCTCCTTCTCTCTTTTGCATTTGACCAATCATAACCTAAAGCCACCGATTATCTTTCTCAAATCATAGCACTCGGTCCACTCAAACAAGCAACCAACCATTTCTTTTCAATCGACAACAATAACTAACACAAACTGTTGTTTTGTTCAAGTCTATCAGTGTAGAATCAAACAAGTTTTGGCTTCAAGATCCAATTTATTAAGGGTGGTTCAGCTTAAAAACTTTTACGTCTTATAGGACAACATATAGTGACCCGTTATTGTTTTAGGTTTATAGTTTGGCCGTTATTTATTTTAAGGTTTTTATATGTTTTCTAATTCTTCTAGTTTCTCCAGTTTTATTGTTAGGCCCACTTAACCCATTTGGTTTAATGATTTTGTTTAGTTTGTGTGTATTTAACGAATTAAGGTGTTGGGAATTATGTTTTCCTAAACTTAGTACCGTTAGTAATTAATAGTTAGTACCGATAGTTATAGTTAGTAATGACAGTACAAAATGTTAAGTACTGATCAGTTAGTTAGTATTGATAGTTAGAAATAGTTAGTAACCGTTTAAGCAGATATATATGGATATTTTAGGAAAAGATATGTACGCGTTTTGAATGCCTGTTGGGTTTATCTTGGTCTATAAAAGGATCCTATTTGGCAAAGTTAGTATACGACTCAAATATATCTCATGCAAAAATCATATCTCTTAATTAGTAATCTGTAATCATCAAAGCAGATTAATAGAAATTATTATTTAATTTTATTGTTCTTCTTTGTACTTGTGTTAAGATTCCGCATTAAATATAGTATTCAGTCAGTGTTTCTAAATAGTCAACTGTATTTATACATCTTGGCTATCATCCTTAATAGGGCTGCAGAGATCTATTCAACAAGGGACTCACAAGTGGTATCAGAGCCTGTGAGAAACTCTGAATAAGAAGAACAATCAAATCCAGTTATAAACCTTCAAAACTAAACATGTCTGGATCACAAGATGAAATTCCACCACCACCACCACCTCCACCATCATCACCACAAACACTAACCCAACAAACTCCTCATATAGTATCAACCATCAAGCTGCTAATTCTTAAAAAGGGAGAATATGATATATGGGCTATGAAAATGGAACACTATTTGGCCCATACAGATTATCCAATCTGGGAGGTTATCACAAATGGGAATGGGTCTGTAATCAATCTGTACAGATACACAAGGACAAATTAAGGTTTTGCCTCCTAGAACTGCAGAAGAAATTGTAGCCAGAGAAAGAGAGAGAAAAGCAAGGACCACCTTGCTTATGGCTCTACCAGAAGATCATCTTGCTAAATTCCATAAGATGACTGATGCAAAAGAGATGTGGGATGCCATCAAATCTAGATTTGGTGGAAATGACGAATCCAAGAAGATGCAGAAGTATATCTTGAAGCAACAGTTTGAAGGATTCTTGTATCAACACAGAATAGGAACTTCACAATGGCTTTGTGAAGGTTCCAAGTCACTGAGTCAATTTGTGATTCATAGAGCTTGGTGTATCTACTGAGGATTCAAATCAAAAAAGTCCTAGGATCTCTTACCTTCTGCTTGGTCACAAGTTTCCTTTAATTATGTGGAGCAAAACCCAAGAGTGGACAATCTAAGGCTTTGATGATTTGTACAATATCTAAGAGTCTTTGAGATGTGATGTAAAAGGCTCTACTGGCATCATCCTCTAGCCCGCCAAAATGTAGCATTTGTCTCTGTGTACACCATATATTATAATGGAAGTTAGTACCGCTTATTGTGTTCCCAATCTTCTGGTCAAATTCCACAGGTAAGAACAAACATATCATTACTCACTTTACTTGCTAATACAATCAAGTTGCCATCAACTGGATCATGAGGGATTAGAACGCTTGATGAATATGACTTGAAGAAATGGAATTGATTGTGGCATGTGGCCATGATCTCAATTGAGAATGAAAAAGTTCTACAAAAGACTGGTAGAAAAACTACAATTTGATGCAAAGGAACCAGTTGGCTTTGATAAAACAAGTTGAATGCTACTATTTCAACAAGATAAGGCATTTTGCTTGAGAGTGCAGAGACAAGGGAAATCAAGATAACAGGAGGAGGGATGAATGGAATTCTGGAAACAAGGATGGAGCAGAAACTGGAAGAAAGAGGGGGGGGGACTCTAAAAGCATTGGTGACTCAATTGGTTGGAGAAAGGTGTAGATTGGACTATTCTTTCAGTGAAGATGAAGATTATGATTGATGGCTTGAAACAGTCAGAAGCAGACAAAGAGGTTAATTTAATGTTCACTTATGTTGTAAAGAGTCTTATGTAATCCTTAAAAAAATCTGTTTAATGCTCAGTTTGAGATCATCTTTGTGTTGCAAAGCTAGTAATTAAAGGCTTATCTACATGGTCCTGTAAGAAGTTGTTGTCAATCGGTGACTAATCAATAGGTCTTCTTTGGTGTTGACTTTTGTTAAATTGTTTGTTGATTTTGAACTGTGTTGAGATTACAGTTGGGATTTCTGTCTTAAGTAATTGTTTAGTAGTTGCTCATATTTGATTTGTTGTGGGTTTGGCAAGACAGATCGAAAGAGTAGTACAGTTTGGTGTTGGAAGGAGAGACGAACGCAGTGAGAGAGCCACGATAAAACTAAGTTAAGTAGCGAAGGCCTATATCTTTGTTCCTCTTATAGTTACTCATTTTACCTACCTAAAGTAGAAAAATGGCATAACTCTTCTAAGAATCTTAGTAAACTGCTAAATACCCAAATGAGTGCTAATGATAAGTTTGGGCTTGGGTATGGGGATCACAGATATGATGGTATTTTGAGCTATGAAAATGAAGTGTTGCAGAGTGTTTTTATGAATAAAGAGAGTGAGTTAGAAAAACAACCTTTGTATGATAGGTTTGTTACAGCAGGAGGAATGCATGCTGTACCCCCACCCATGACAGGGAATTATATGCCCTCTGGACCTGATATTGAAGTAGATTACTCAGCATTTTTAATTTGGTCCTAAAACAGACTCAAATAGTAAATCTGTATCCCAATCAACGTGATATGATACTGTGAATCTAACTATTAGTACATACCTCTGAATTAGTGTATGACTGTTGTCAATGAATCTAATGTAGAATGTCAACCTAAGGTCTGGTCTGATGCTCCTATCATTGAGGAGTATGAATCAGATAGTGAAGATGAGTATGTGTCTATACCAACAAAAGAACAAGAAACACCTAGTTTTGCTAACCAGCAAGTAAAAACTCCTAGGGAAACTGTTAAGAATCAGTTCACACATAGTCAAAAACCTAAAGTTGATAAGAAAGAGTTGGGGTATGGGTTTACTGTAAGAGCATGTTTTGTATGTGGAAGTCTTAATCATTTAATCAGAGATTGTGATTTCCATGAGAAGAGGATGGCTAGAAAAGCTGAGTTAAACAATCAGTTGAATAAGAACTTTGATCAAAGGGAGAAAAGGCCAATTTGGAACAATGTACAAAGAGTAAATAAACAAAACCAATTTGTTCCTTCAGCAGTACTAACTAGAACTGGCAAAATTCCAGTTAATACTGCTAGAGCTAGCGGTACTAAAAATGTTAGTACTGCTAGGCAAAGTTTTAACAGACAGACAGTACTAACTAGTACTGCTATGAAAGTTAATACTGTTAAGCCCATTGTGAATAGAGTTAGACCAGCAAATGTTTTTCACAAAACTCATTCACCATCTTCAAGGCCTTTCAAAAAGACAACAGTACTTAGCACAAATTTTTCAAAACAAAAAGTTTATACTGATAAGGTAAATGCAGTTAGTGCTGTTGGGGGAAAAAGGGAAACTGCTATTAAGCCCTTGGTAAAGGCTGTAATTGGAGACCACAAAGATACAATCTGGCTATAATGTCTCCAAATACAATGGTGGATACAGTCTTAGAAATTGTTACTCTTTTCAAAGATCCACTTGGCAGAACTCAAGCACCAAACAGGCCTTTTTTTTTTGGGTCACTATTGAGAATCGATCTCTTTCATTTGATGTGCAGGATTGATCAACTTAAGTTTAAAGATAATAGGAATTGTGATAGGGGATTGTTCCAGGCACATGACTGGAAACAAGGCCTACCTTGCCTGAATTTTCAAGACTTTAATGGTGGCCCTGTTGCTTTTGGAGGTAGTAAGGTTATATCACCTGGTAAGGTAAAATAAAATTGTTAGTTAGATTTTGAGGATGTGTGCTTTGTGAAAGAACTTCAGCATTTCAATCTCTTTTCTGTCGTAACAAAATGTGTCGACAAAAGAAACAAGGTTTGTTTGAAGTGTGTGTGTCTGATGTATTGTTTTGCTCATGAATTTTAAGTTACCTGATGGAAAATCAAGTATTACTTAAAATCCCCAAAACAAAACAACTATTGATACAGTTTCAATTTAGAGAACATTGTTCCTTCAAGAGGATTGGCTTGTTTAATTGCAAAGGCCACAACTGATGAATCTAACAAATGGCATAGGAGGTTGGGTCATGTTAATTTCAAAAACTTAAACAAACTTGTAAAGGGAAACCTTGTAAGAGGTTTACCTTCAAAGATTTTCAAAATGACCACACTTGTGTTGCTTGTCAGAAAGGAAAGCAACACAAGGCCTCCTGTAAGGCCAAATCAGTAAGCTCTATTAGCCACTCCTTACAACTTCTTCATATGGATTTGTTTGGACCTACATCTGTAAGGAGCTTAAACCATAAGACCTATTGCCTAGTTATCACTGATGATTTTAGCAGGTTTAGTTGGGTGTTTTTCTTAAGAACTAAGGATGAAACTGTGGATCCTTAAAAAAGGGACTTTATAAGACTATTGAGAACCCAATTGAATCAAAAAGGTTAAAACTATTAGATGTGATAATGGTACAGAATTCAAGAACAAGGATGTTATTGAATTCTGTGAGTCAAAAGGGATCAAGAGGGAATATAGTAATGCCAGAACTCCACAACAAAATAGAGTTGCTAAAAAGAAAGAACAGGACCCTTATTGAGGCTGCTAGGACCATGCTTGCAGATTCATTTTTACCTAACACTTTTGCGGATGAAAGAGTTAGTTACTACTTGGTTATGTTTCTAAATAGGGTTTTAGTGACTCAAGCCTCATAATAAGACACCTAATGAGCTTTTAACTAGGTAAATACAATTATAAGTTATATAAGACCTTTTGGTTGCCATGTGGACCATACTTGAAATACCATTGACAACCTGGCCAAAGTTTGCTGGAAAACAGATGTAGTGTTTTTTAGTTAGGGTTATTCTCTACAATGCAAGGCTTTTAGAGTATACAATTATAAACCAAAAGGAGTGAAGAAAACCTGACAACATCACCTTTTTAGTGAATAAACAAAATGTTATGTAGGGAATGGACCAACTTGGCTTTTTGATCTTGATTACTTACACTGATTTCTTGATATTACATCCTGTTCCAGATCAGAGAATCAAGCTAACATACTGCAGGTCAACAAGAAGCTATCACAATGCAGGTACATAAGAATATTATTTAATGCAGTGGATTCTGAAAAAGAGGATGATTGCTCAGACTTCTTTATACTGCCAATTATGGTTATTCTTATTCTTCAAACTAATCACTCTATGATTTTTAAAGACAGATGGAAAAAGAAAAGAAGGTCCAAAAGAGAGGTAGAACAAGTATTTTTGGATGAACTTGAATGACTTTAAGAGGGCAAGAAAAGGAGGCTAATGAGGAAGCATGAAGCTCTCAGTAAGGTGTTTGCACAAGAAACCTAAGAACTTGGTTATAACAACAAGAAGCTGATAAGGCTCAGCCAGAAGTACATAACATTTTTTAGTTACTGTTAGCACACCAACTAAAGCTAGCAGTACTAACCTTAGTTAATACTGTTAGCATACCAGCTTAGTACTTTCCGTCCTCATGAGGACTATCTCTTTCTGATCCAACAATTCCTGAAACAATGATTGATTCAAAAAATAACTCCACTTGTGGATATTTATCAATATTCTAATGATGGTATTTTTAACTAATTCATTTTATGTTGTGCTCATGAGGGTGCAGTGGCTGACTTCACAAACTTGGAGGAGGAAACGTTGTGAATGTTGACCTATTCCCCATATCAAGGATTACTCTCTTATCATCCTTCAGCTCTTATACTAGGAGATCCAACCTCAGCAGTTCAAACAAGAAGCAAAGTGAATAAAAGTTCTGGAGCCCATGCTTTTGTTGGCTATTTTTAAAAGCAAAGGAGAAATAATAATCTAAGGAACTTCTTGCATTTGTTCATTTTGCTTGTTTTTCTATCTCAAAATGAACCCAAAGATTAAGATATTTCAGAGCACTTGAAGATGAAAGCTGGGTTGAAATACTATTGCAGGAAGAATTGTTTATGCAGTTCAAGATTACAGAAAGTATGGCATATTTGTAGATTTGCTTTTGGGAAAAAGGCTATTGGCTCACATAGGTGGGTTTATTGAAAAAGAAGACGATGAGAGGAGTTGTTGTCAGATATTCAAAAGCAAGGTTAGTTGTTTTTTTTTTTACTACTCAGGGAATAGAAAGAGGAAGGTATAGGACTATGATGAGGTTTTTGATCATTCTTTGCTGAGCTAGGATTGAAGCCATAAAGGATCTTTTTAGCCATTGGCCTTATTTTACATGGGTTTCATAGTCTATCAAATGGAATGAAAAGTGCCCTTCCTTTAGAAAAATTGATGAGGATGGTTATGTGTCTCAAACCACCAGGTTTTCTAGACTTCCTAACTATCATCAGGAAGGTCTACTAAGTGGTTAAAAGCTCTTTATGGGTTCCCATCCACGACTCACAGAGCCTGGTATGCTACTTTATATACTTTTTGTTGAAGAATCGGATACACAAGAAGAAACCATTGTCAAAACTCTCTTCATAAAGAAGGACAACCATGATATCTTACTAGTTTCAAGTCTATGTGGATGATTTCATCGTTGGGTATACACGAATTCTTGTTTTCATACTTTTTTGATTGTGATGAATTGAGGCAGTATTGGAAGAGTAGATTTCAGATGAGTTCAATGGGAGAGCTCACTTTCTTTCTTGGATTACAAGTCAAACATAAAGAAGATGGTATTTATGGTCAGGATATATGTTGCATAAATATGTTGCAGAAATCCTTAAGAAGTTTGACTTTGTCAATGTTAAGACTTCTAATACACCAATTAAGACCCAGAAGCCTTTAGTCAAGGATGAGGAAGCCAGTGATGTGGATGTCCATCTTTATAGATCCATGATTGGTTCTTTAATGTACTTGACTGCTTTTAGGCCTGATATTATGTCTGCAATTTGTGCTTGCTCTAGGTTTCAGGTCACTCCAAAGACCTCCCAGCTAAGTGCTGTTAAGAGAATTTTTAGGTATCTAAAGGGCAAACCAAAACTGGGCCTTTGGTATCCTAGAGTGTCCTCCTTTGACCTGGAAGCCTATTCAGATAGTGATTATGCTGGAGCAAATCTTGACAGGAAATCCACAACAGCAGGTTGTCAATTTCTTAGCAGGAGACTTATTTCTTGGCAGGAGACTTATTTCTTGGCAATGCAAAAAGTAGACAATTGTGGCTACTTCTACTTCAGAGGCAGAATATGTTGCTACTGCAAATTGCTGTGGGCAAGTTTTGTGGATTCAAAATCAAATGTTAGACTATGGGTTCAATTTCATAAACACAAAGATCTACATTGATAATGAAAGTACAATATGCATTGTCAAGAATCCAGTATATCACTCTAAAACAAAGCATATTGCCATTAGACATCACTTCATAAGGGATGCTTATGAGAAGAAACTTATACAGGTGCTTAAAATCCACACTGACGATAATGTAGCTGATTTTCTAACCAAGGCATTTGATGTTAGTAGGTTCCAGTTCTTGGTTGTTACTATTAGAATGATCAATCCATAAGCTGCATTCGTTAAGGGGAGGCAATATGATTTGTTGTATAGTTTGTATGAAGTGTTTAGTGTGCAGAAGCATTTTTAACCATCAGTGATGAATTTCATGAAGTTAATTGGGTTTTCAAGAGTCATTGGGAAGAGATAAAGATGGTATTGAAGTATTGTTGTTGCCAAACTTGTTCATTTTTTGATTGGCACAAGTTAGTACCGACAGTGCAAAGTTAGTACCGTCGGGCAAAGATAGTACCGCTATAGAGACGTTGAAGAAAATACCGCCAAGGGTACAAAGTGTAAATTGAAACGGTTTCATTGATTTTAGGTCTGCTAAACCTATATAAACCCATCTCAATTGCACAGTTCACTTACGTAATCACTCTCAAATACTTTCTTCAATACAAGCCCTAATCTCTCTCTCACCGACGATCACTACTTCAACCACAATGGCTGTTCTTGAATTGTGCCCTAAGCACAATATGGTCGCTTATCTAGAGAAGACTGAAGGGAATGCAGAGTTTCATGAGGTTATTGATTTTCTTGCACGAAGCTCCATTCATCATGCTCTCACTGTAAGTCCAGTAGTCTCTACTACATTTGTTGAACAATTTTGGATGTCTGCTAAATCCAAAATAATCAACAATGTAAGGTACATTACTGCCAAAGTAGCTGGCAAGCATGTGTCTATCTCTGAAGCATCAATAAGAAGTGACCTTCTTTTTGATGATGCTGATGGGATAGATTCTCTACCTAATCAGGCTATATTTGATGCTATACAGTTCATGGGTTATGAGGGGGATTTAACAATGTTAACATTTAATAAAGCTTTATTTTTACCCCAATGGAGGTTTCTATTTCATACAATGAATCATTGTATTAGCTCAAAAAGCACCTCTTGGGATCAAATTCCTACTAACATTGCCACTGCTGTCATTTGCTTAACATCTAATCAGAAATATAATTTTTCTAAATTAATTTTTGATGGTATGCTTAGACATTTAGATGCAAAGAAGAAGTTTGTAATGTATCCACGTTTTATTTCAATCTTTTTGGATAAACAGCTAGTGAATGTACCAGTACCTTTAGATCATTTTCCTGTAAATGCTTTGACAAGTAAAGTTTTCTCCTTTATGGTTAAAAAGGGTAAACATTTTTCGGGGAAAGTCACACCTTTATTTGCTTCTATGTTGGTACAATCAACTGAGGATGAGGGTGCTACTTCAGAAAGACCATCTGAACCACAACCTACACCCTCTCCTCCTCACCCAAGTGAAGCAAATGTTGAGCCTCAATCTGACCCATCACCTAGACCTTCACCTACTCCTCATATTCCTGATTCTATTCCAGAGGTTTCTGGTGGGAATCAAGGAGGTCAGTCATCCAGTGATAGATCCCTTTCAGGGACTGAGGGTGGCATGACACTCCAAAGTGTCTATGATCTTTGTATCTCTTTGTGTACACAGGTTACAGATCAAGCCAAGGAGATTAAAAACTTGAAGGCACAGATCAAGAAGCTCAAGAAGCAAGCCAAACCTGTTATTACACACCACAGAGCTTGGATGAAAAGTGTCTCTTTGAAGCAAAGGTTGGCAGGAAAGAAATCCTTGAAGTCAAACTGGATGCAAAAGGAGTCTGTATCCAAACAGGGGAGGAAGTCTGCCAAAGCTGAACCTTCAGTCCATAAAGATCCATTGTTTGATGAGCTTGATGACGATGAAATTGATAATATGGACATTGAGGATGTTCAAGATGTGGGGAGGGTATTATATGGAGACTGAGGATGCATCAAGTTGTGGGGGAGGACAAGAGATCTAGTGGGTGGTAAGGAAGAAAGAATTGCTGAAGAGCTGTACTTTAGTACTGAGATGTACTTAGTACTGACAGGAGAAAGTTCAGTACTGACAGACCAATTAGTTAGTACTGACGGATCCAAAGTTAGTACGTATGAGCAAATTGAAAGGTACAGATGAGAAAGTTATTAATTTAAAGGGTACCTGATGACCAAAGGAAAGGTACTCGATGATCATTACTGTAGAGGGATACTATTAAGTGTACTCAAACTACTCAAACACCTACTTCTATATATTTGGAGATGATGAAACAATAGCTAAGTGCCTTCCCTACATGAGTCATGCCAAAGCAGATTCTAGAGAGAAGGGAGAAAGGTGTATAGTTGAGGATTATTGTGAAGAATTGAAGACCTAGGCCTACTTCCACTAGGATCACTTTTGACATTAAAGCCCTCTTCCAATAAATTGATCTAAAAGACAAAGGAAAAGAGAAGAATAGAAGAGGAGGATGGAATCTGAAAGTGAATATGATGAGTATTCCTGAAGCTAAGAATAAGTTTAAACAACTTGCATTATTGTGATGAAATGCTAGGAAATTACAAGGCGTGGGAAAGGTGAAGAGAATGAAACAGATTAGCTAAAAGAAAGAAGCTTACAATGATAGCTCTCATAAGAAATTATGATGACATAAATGCAAGAATTGAGGCAGATAGACCTTCTTTGCTGAGAGCTTCAAGAGAGAAAGAGAGCAATTTACTATAAAAGACAGGGGCAAAATTTCCTTCATGAAAAATTGCTGCTCAATAAAATCTTGCTCAACAAAGATCTAAAGCTATTAGGAACAGACCACCTACAAAAAATCAGTTAAGAAATCAAATGATGACTTACTTGAAGCATGTAGGAAACTTCAAAGCATTCTGAATTGAAAACCACGAAATTTGAGGAAATACAAGCCCTGTATGAAATGATTAGAGGTCAGTTGAGATTTATTCTATTGGGTCTGCATGAAGATGAAAGATCTGGATCAAAGGTTGAATGGAAAAAGGAATTCATTCCTCTAAGAATGAAATGGTCTAGGAGGGAAGTAAAGAAGAGTCAAGGAGGAGCGAGTAAAGAAGAAGAAAGCAACAGAAAGAGAAAACTGGTACTAGGACAAAGATGTGAAGTTCAAGAAAAAGAAGAATCATACAAAAACCACTTCTGAGGATGCTAGTTGAGAAAGAGAAATGATAGGCTAAGATTATATTTAACAATAGCTCTAGATGAGGAATAAAGACAGTAGATTATGAAATTACTTGACAGGGAAAGTAACCTATCAAAGAATGGAGGTAAACTGAGTGTCTTGGAACTATAACAACAGGTTGATAAGCTAAACACTTAGAGGTGATTAATCAAAATGTTCGGTGATTAGAAGAAATGGACAAATGAGATATTCTAATACTTGATGAGGGTGCTTTATATATTTGATAGAGATGTGTGAATGATGTATATCAATTGGTGTTGGAACAGATATCAAAGATGAGGATTACCTTGAAGGTTTTGATAGAGTACTTGGGGAAGTATTTGATGATATGTTCAACTCTTGATGATGAAGTTAAGTTTTGGGATACTCATAGCAGGATGGGATATAGTAAGTTGGAAGCTTCGTGGTTCTTTCAGGGCGGTACATACTTTAGATGACGTAAGGCAGGATTAGTCATTCATATGCTCTTAGAGAAGAGTATCCTTTGAGAAAGGAAAGTACTATTGAAATGTTGTGAATTAAAGTTGAGTCTAAAGAATACAGTACTATGGCTATATTAGGTGTTGGATTAGATTTGTTCAATGAAGCTAGTGGTCGGCAGAATTAGTAACCTGAAGACTCTAATGGAGATGAGGAGGATCTTGAGTGTTCTGTTTCAAAACCATAACAAAAATGGTCATCAGTCACACATGCTTAACATGGCATAAGAATTGGCTAGTCTAATAAGCAAACGGCTTGTTGGGTAAAGACTTCTAAAATCGTTTATGGTTGACAATGTACAAAATTATTAAGGTTTTCAATCACTACTGCTTTATTTTGGTGAAGGGGGGTAGTTGGCTAGTGACAAGATCAAAACAGTCTGGTAAAGATAATCAAATCTGTTGATAGCTGATAGTTTGCTAAAAAACTATTTGTTTATCAATGCTCCATGTTATGACAATGAAGCATTGGCTAGTCCTCCAAATAAGCAAATGGTATTGGTAAATACAAATCATTTCGTTGTTGGTTGACAAGTTTACCAAAAACTGTATGGTTAATTAAGCTCACCATGTTTTAAAATGAAGAGTTAAATATATCCCAGAGCAAACGGCTGGGGCTTTTTTTTACTGGTAAAGGAACATCAAATCCATTTTCTGTTCTTGTAGTTTGCCAAAACTACAAGCTCAAATTAGTTGGTTTGTTGCTGAAATGATGTTGTTGTGATTGCTGAGAAGACTAAGTTGTGCTGAAGATTTGGATTAGTGTTTAAAAGTCAAGAATTGTTAAAAGTGTATGGATACATCCTCTTATGGGTAAAGAGTTAAATCTAAAGAAACATGAAGTTTAAAGGAGTTCAACATTAAGTTTAAGGGGGATTGTTGGAATTACCGTTTTCCAAACTTTTGTACCGACAGTATTAAATAGTTAGTACTTTGATAGTGATAGTTAGTACTGACAGTACAAAATTGGGTAAGTAACTGATCAGTTAGTTCTAGTACCGATTAGTAGAAACTTAGTTAGTACCTATTTAAGAGATATGTTTTGATTTTTTTGGAAAGATTTGTACGCGTTTTGTAAGCTGTTAGGGTTTATCCTTGGTTATAAAAGGATCACTCTTGCTTAGTTAGATATACGAAACTCAATATTATCTCATACAAATTCATATCTCAATAGTTAGTAATCTGTATCACTCAAGCGATTAATAATAATTTTATTTAGTTTTTCATTGTTCTTCTTAGTACTTGTTGTTTAAGATTCCGCCATTAAATTAACATATAGTATTCAATAATCAGTTGCTTTCTACAATAGTCAACTGTATTTATACATCTTGGCTATCATCCTTAATAGGCTGCAGAGATCTATTCAACAAGGGATAACACTAGGGTTATATACTATAAAACCCAATATGTTATACAGTTTGTTTTATATTCGAATATTAAAGGGGAAAGGCGGAAAAAAAAGGGTTTTTCATCTTACTAAGGTCAATGATGAATCGTTTCGAGTTGTATAGATCTTAAATGGTCTTGACATATTTTTGTATGTTACAACCGAAACACAATCTGTAACACCCCTATTTTTAAAATAGAACAGCGGAAGCTAATCTGGGGTATTAATTCATAGATCAACAAACATAATCATAGAAAACGACTCATAAAGAGACGTTTTAGAAAATTTAGTTATCATTTAATATAATTAGAGTTTTACAAAAGCACGATCCCAAAAATCTAGATAATATAAGTTTGATGATAAAAGTATAGCCCCATCTCCAAGTCTCGTGCCACTCTGTTGCCATAGTTTGTCAAATTACCAGAGATAAAACATGCTAAAAAGATATCAAACACAATGGTGAGTGAAATTAAGTTGGTTATGATAAATAGTTTAAATACAAAAGTATAATAGATAGTGGGTTACTGTTGTTATTACACCCAAAAGTGTAATAAATTCAATGAGTACAAATATCATGAAAACAGTATATCATGGAAAAATTAGTATTAGTGCCCTAAGTCATGATTTACATTTAATTAATAGAAACGGGGTGAGGTCATCCGAAGAGAAGGACATACTAGGAGCTTCTACCAAAGAGATATTGGGAGCTTCTACCCAAAGAGATAATGGGAGCTACTACCAAAGAGATACTGGGATCTATTACCCAAAGATATACTAGGAGCTATTACCCAAAGAGAGACTGGGATGTCTTATGGGAAAATGGAGGTAACTTAGGAAACAATATATCAATATATCATATAGTTGGAAAAACACTTGTTTTCATAGTTTATAGCATGAATCCCTGGTATGTGTTTAATTACACATACCATTTTCCACTAATACCGGACTTAAATGACCAAAAACGTACCCAAAAATACTTTGTATTTGTATGTTTTCACTTATATTATGCAGGAAATGAATATCCGACAAAAGGATGAAAAATCAAGAAAAAACGGACAAAAACGCGAGCACAGATTTGGAAAGAGCGCAAAAAATCGAGCCCGAAAACGTAAACTGCTAAAAATGGGCCCACTCGTACCCACCTAGTGGGCCCGGGTCGGCCCACTTACTTATAACCCTTTTAAATAACCCAAAAGCCCAATTCTCCTTATAACCTTTCCCGACCCAACAATGAGCCTAAACCACCTAACGGGCGTTAAAGCCCAAAACCCTTTAACCATAACTTCGTTAGTCCTTTTAGGGAGTAACTTTGCAAAACCTCTTATAACTTTGAGGGGTTGTTCCTGCCTAACCCTCAAAGTTATTACACCTACAAGGGTCACGAATGTAATTAACTTATAGAAGGTGAGGGACCAAACCTATACAATCCATAAACTTCATCATTGACCCTTTCATAAAACACCCTTTCTCGCCATTTAACTCCCACTTCCCCTGTCACTTTCATTCACATCGAACACTATTCATAAACGGCCAAAAACATCACCACCACCCTCCCCCACCTCACAAACCAACAAGGACAGGTTGACAATCCCACAAATGCTTATTGGACACAGAATGGGACAAATACATCAATGGGTATGATCAAGAGATTGGGCTCCAAGGCAAAAAGAAGGGCTATGATTGATGGTTGTTTTCTCCTCACATACAAAACACAAGAAACACAGAAGAGAAGACCTCAAGAACTAGGGTTTTAGTATAAATAGTATCATTTGTATTTCAATAGGGGTGTCGAATTTTAATGTTAAGTCAAAAGCTTGTAACTTAAATATTTGTACTGCCTTTTAATATATTGTCATTTTAATTAATTGCAATTTCTGCCTTTAAATTTCTTGTCATTTAAATTTTATGCAAATTAACTATTTTTCTTAAATAATTTGTATTATGCTATTTGTCATTAAATACTGTTTTCTTTAAGCTTTTGTATAAAGCTTTTAAGCCATTTAGAAGTGTTTTTAACAAAAGCTTGTTTCTTTTTCTGTCAAAAAGGTTAAAAAAAAAAATATACAAAAAAATTTGCTTGAAGAATCTTTGGAGCAAGGTTAAAAGTATGGCCTTGGGTTTAGAGCTTATGGTAGCATCATAGGGTTGTTTCATGGCTTTGAGAGCTTGTTTCATAGTTTACGATCTTTTGGATCCTTTGTAAGTCATTCTTTTAAATTTTTGCTTATTTTCACTGTAGCTTAGCTTACACTGTGCTGTCCAGTGTGGTTTTTATGGCTTATTTGTCTGTTCTATGCTTATATGTGCTTCTTTATTGCTTACTTATCTTTGGTTCAAGTTTTTAAGTTAAATTGCTTATTTGCCTTTTAAACTGCTCATTGCTTAATTTCTTGTATTTAGTGCTTAATTCTGTTTGGAATATGCTTATTCATGCTTATTTCGTTTGCTTGTTATCTGTCTTGCCATATTCCTTAGCTTATAAATCTTGTAATCAACTTTTAAACATGATTTTCATAGTTAAAGGGGTGTTTGGCACAAGGTGTCAAACGGGTCAAAACTGATTTTAAAAGCCATTGGGTCATTTGGCCATCTTTGGCAAGAAGTTTTAAGTTATTTGTGGTCTGTTTTCCATATATTTCAAGTCTTTGAGTTAGTTTTTGAATTTTTCTAATTGGCTTTTAAAAAATTGTTTTTCAAGACAGTGTTGATATAGCTTATTTGATTTAGCTTTTTACAACATCTTTTGGAACTTGTTTTAAGTGTTCTTTTTAAGCTTCAAATGCAGTAGGATAATAGTTTGTTTTTGTCAATTCTGTCATTTGTTTTTTTTTGTCAAGTGTTTTTAGCTAAAAAGTGCTTTTTTCAAATCCCATTATCAGATGGTAGCTTTTGTTTTTGGTTTTCAATTTTTGGTGCACAAGCTCACTTAGAGCTATGCTCCATCTGTTTTAACTCTATTTTTAGTTTTGAGCTTATTTGCCAGCTTATTTATAAGCTGGCTTTAAGCCCCTTTGAAACTAGTAAACATCTCCCCTGGTGCAAAAGCTTCTTTTCAAGCCTCTTTTTCTTGCTTATTTGTTTATAAAACCTTAGAATTTTTTGGCTTTTCTAGAAAGCCCATAAGTTCAGCTTCAAGCTTGTATAAGCCATTGGTCCCCTAGGCCCCTCCAAGTGGCTTATTTTTAAGCCAAAAGTGACCCTAGGGCCTGTTTGTCTGCTAGTTTAGGCCCATAGCTTATTTTAGCTTTCTAGCTTATCTGTCTGTTTTATTCAGCTTAATTTTGTTGCTATAGCTTATTTAGGTTAGGGTATTATTGTTTTTGCTTATTCCATGTTCCCTTAGCTTATTATGTCCAATTTAGCCCTAACAGTTTAGCTTTCATTTCCCTTAGTAAAAAATAGAATCTGCCTTCCCATAGTAGCTTTCCTTTAAGTTTTTTTAGTTACTTTTAGCTTATTTTTTATTATCCTTGCTTATTAGGTAGAGTTTATCATCTGTTTTTGCTTTTTTACATTGTTTAGCTAGCTTATTTTGTTTTCTTGCTGCCTAACAGTTTTGCCATTTTAAGTCTTTAGAGTAAAAAGTATAGACTGCCCACTTTTTGTTGCTTATTTCCCAGCTTATTTTTAAGTTTCTAAAAAAGTATCTTTTTTAAAGTTGCTAGTTTTTTTGTGCTTTTTAAGTTTTAAAAGAAATTTTTAAAAAAATAGTTTTATAAAAAGAAGAGACCCAGACTCGAACCCTGGACCTCCCCTTTATACCAATGCCCTAACACACAAACTCATACCGCTGTGCTACAATAGTTATCCGGTATGAGTTTGTTTTATTAAATATATAAGCCCACAATAGCCCAATAAGCCTCCAGCCCATTTTCGCTTAATAACAACTTATTTTTAAGCTGAATTTTCAGTTTCACATTTCTCTCAGAACCTTCATAGTTTAATTGATTTTTCTTAAAATTTTTAGAATTTTTTATAATCGTTTAATATTTTTTAACATTTATTTTCTTTAAAACTGTTTTTTAATTATAATAAATTAAATAAAAATCAAAAAAATATTTTTATATTTTAGAAAAATTTATTTTATCATTTTGCACTTAGGAAAAATAGAAAAACTTTCGTAGGGTCATTTTTGCAAAATTTTAATTTTTAAAGAACGGGTCTCGGGCCCGGTTCTCGTTTTCGCATTTTTGAACTTAATTTAACTTCGTTTTCGTTCTAGTTTTCTTTATTCTTACTTTTTAGTCAATTAATATTAGGAAAAGTAAAAAAATTAACTTTAGGATTAATTTTTCATATTTTAGGTTTTTAGTCGCGTTCGTTTTTAATTTCCGTTCTCGTTTTTATGATTTAAGCCTAATTGCCTTAATTTTATGCTCGTGTAGACCTAGGATTCCATTCTTATGCCTTATTTATGCTTCCCGTAGAATTTTAAGATAATCATTTGCCTTTTTATGCTTTCCCGTAGTTTTAGGTTTAAATTCCCGTTTTTGCGTTTTTCTTAAATTGGTAGTTTAGGGTTTTCTTTTATTCGTTTTTGCATATTATTAGTAGTTTAAGAAACTCAACCCCATATCTTTTCCATTCAAGCATTGATATTCAAACCGACTTTCGAATTTTTGGCGCCGTTGCAGGGGAGGAGTGAACGCGTTTGTCGTTTCGAAGTTTGACAATTAGTGCTTTGAAGATCCTTCCTTGTGGAGTTACTTTCTTTATAAAAATACAAAAATACAAAAATATTTTTCATTTTCTTTTATTAGTATATTTATATATATATAAAAACTAAAAAAATATAAAAAATATCAAAAAAATTATCCTTAATTATCCATAAAAATCATCAAGTTGGTAAAAGAACACCAACATATAATACTTTCAACTGAAGTATTATCCATTAATAAGTTCCCGAACCAAAGATTTTAAAACTTTCTTTTGTGTCACTAGCGACGTACGGCTCACCTTTAAAAGTTAATTCTTTTAAAGCAGCTCCGTGATGTTGTTGATTATAGGTTTAAGTGGTCTTGTCCGTTATTAAATGATTGTGATAAAATTGTATGAAATGAAAAAAACAAAAAAATAGTGTAAATTTTCATTTTTATTGTTTAGAGTTGCATGGCGCACTCGTTCTTAATCATCGAAAAAATCTAAAAACCGTCATCAACAACAAGCCCCCCCGGGTAGTTGTTGAACCTTTTTAATCTTGAAGAACCTTTTGATACATCCTCCATAGTTAAACATGGACGCTAATGGAAGCCGGTTGGTGCCAGCAGATCCCGCCGGGGGTGGTTTACAGATCCCGACCTCTGGACTGTGGAGGAGTTTTGCCAAACTTCTCTTTTAGATGGTAGAGGTGGGACAATTGCTCCGATTGCAATTCAAGCAACGACTTTAGACTTAAGAATGACATTTGATTCCACAAATTCAAAATTCGTGTCCATTTCGCAGACCGGGTGATGATGGCAACAAGCATCTCGACAAATTTTTGCATGTCACCCAAAGCATGAAAGTGAATGGGGTCTCCGATGACGCCCTTCGTCTACATCTCTTCCCTTACTCCTTGCAAGATCGTTGGTTTACATGCCGCCGAATGGTTTGATTCGCTTTGCCAAGGTAATTCTATCACTCTTTTGGACCAAATGGCAAAAATCATTTCTCCGAAAAAATACTTCCCACCCTCTATGGTGACCAAGTTGAGAAATGATATTACAAATTTCCGTCAAAGACCCGATGAGTCGTTATTCGAAGCTTGGGAACGTTATAAGCTTTCAATTGATCGATGTCCCATTTTTACCATAAAAATTTCAAAAAAAATTCAAAAATTTAAAAAATTTCAAAAATAAAATAAGTGTTTTGTCACAATTTTGACTTTCCTGCTGGGTAGAATAAGAATAAATTTTGACCCGATCGAGCGTGTTGAGCTCTAGCTTGTTCCTTAACATTTAGACTAAGCGTTCGCGAATATTCGCGAAGAACGAAAAATGATAGTGTTAATTATGAGTGGGATGCTAAACAAGGATTATTTGGAAATCTTAAGAGCTCATGTGTGTAATTTGTCGCCTTTTCTCCCATAAGCTTCTAACCCGATTAATATACGTGCTATTTTTGGAGATTAAACGTAAATCAATAATTTTTATGTAGTATATAGCAAAAATTTTAGCCTTAGTTTAAATTTATACTTGAATTTTTCAAAAAGAAGTCTTCTCTATATCATGAAAAAAAAATGATGATGAAAAATGAAAAAAAAATATATGATAAGTAATAAATATAAACTGTGAGCTGATAAAAGTTTGCTGTATCTTGCCGGCTCACAACCGATGTTGCAGCCTTCTAAAAAAAAGCCCATAGTAAAAATAATAATCCGAGACGGATAAAAGTTTGTTGTATCTTGCCGGCTCACAACCGATGTTGCAGCCTTCTAAAAGGTCAGGGTTACAATTGCATAAGTGTTTAATATTAAGTGTGAATTAATAAATAGATT
>BQNB010111591.1:0-19632 GCA_026074375.1 Tanacetum coccineum | reverse complement strand
CATCGATAAGCAGGTTTCTGCTTTGATACGTTGTCTTCGTATTACTATCTAATTTTCAGTTCGTTCAAATGCATCTGCTTAAAGATGCACCGGAAACGAATAGAGGAGGTCGTGCCACTTAATAGCCTTTCCATCTCCTCTTCATTTCCCATCCTCTTTTGAATATGTTCATTGAATGAATGAAAATGAACATACCAATTCTTCATATCAGAATTGAAATACGTTTATCACTGTCACCACCACTGTCGCCTCAGAACGTTTTTTTACTCTAAATAACTGACTAAAAATGAATTTATCGTATCGCTGTCTACTATTGCATTTCCTTTAGGGCTAATCATGTAAAAAATCATCATACTTGCCACCATATACTTTTATAACCCTATACTACCATTTTTTTCTTTTGTGATCATTAAAGTCTATTTTTTTCCTTCTTAAGGGTCTTTTTGACCCACTTAGCAGGTTTTTGCCATGTCACTAGGTAGTGGGCAACATGTATTTTTTTATTTTAGTCATAAGGCCATGTCACATTGTCCACCTCCTCACCATATTTTTGGTACTAGTCCACTTCATAAACATTATCATCATCATCATATCATAAAATCATCATCACAACATCATCTTCATAAATCATAAACATCATCATCATCATCATCGTCATGATATCCTAACAAATAAACTGAGCAACACAAACACGTCAGTTCCACCCCCTTTTATTTCAGTTTTAATCCGCTCTCTATATATCCATTCAGTTTAAATCCTTTCCCTAAACTGACATAACTACTGATTTTTTAATCTGCTCCCTATATCATTCAGTTTTTCTTTAAACTAAACAAACATTGAACAAACCCATTTACACAGAGCAGACCAATTTTTCTTGGATTTGATAAACACCATAGTCTTTCATATCCTCTCCTCTATAACCATACCAGATCTCGAATCCAACATCATGTCCTTAGATAAAACCAACAAATGGATCGTCGTTTTCTTCTGTGTTGGTTCAAAATTATTTTGTGAGGGTTTGTGATATGAATTTGGGTTTTAGGATGATGGTATAAGCGATGTCGTGGGTTTTGGGTTTGGTTGTTCTTGGTTGTGTATTGTTGTTGGGTTTTGATTGCTGTAGTGATGTTGTGGAGAGGGATAACAAGTTGTGAGTTATTTGTTTGTGTGACTGATTGTGTGTGATTTGTGTATGGGATTGATTTTGTTTTTGTTGTGTTTATCAGATGTGAATGAATCTGGGTTTTGTGTTATGTTTTTGGTGCGTTGTGATTTTGTGTTTTGGATATGTGAGTGGATTGAGTGACATGGCCTTATGAGTGACAAAGGTATGTGGCCTTTTTGTATACAAATGGGTTACCAGTTTAGGTGGTCAAAAAGAACCCTTAAAAGGCTAAAATATTGAATATATTGATCATAAAAGAAAAAAAATGGTGATATGGAGTTATAAAAGTATATGGTGGTAAGTATGATGATTTTTACATGATTATCCCTTTCCTTTATTTCATCAACGATGTTATACATACATTGTATATGAAACAAAGCGTATAAATACAGAAAATAACATACCAAAAAAAGCCAAAAAAGTCCCTTCGCGAAATGCGAGCACCAAACCCCTCGTTATAAATTATTAATAGGTATTAAAAATATATATTTACAGAATTAGACTTACATTAAAATCTCCGTTAATATGACTTATGTCAAAACCCGTGCACGCACAAGGTCTAAAACCATTAAACATTAAACATTAATAGTGGTTGATATTACCGTTTATAGCGAATGGTAAATAACTCATTCAATGTACCCCTTTTTCTGTTCAAAAGAAAAATGTACCCCTTTTTAAGCGATTAAAAATAAACGGTGAAATCTTTATATTGACTAGTTGAACTTATGCACCTTGGATGATTTTTTTGTAATCCACAAGCAAATTACATAGAAATACAATCATAAAACCGCACGACTCCTATACAAAAGTAAAAGTAAAGAGTACCTACTTTTTAGACAAATAACACAACCATGCAATTGTTTCCCTTCCCTTACGTATATATGTACGTGGTTTGTAAAACCCCGTAATTAAGGTCACTACTTAATTTAAATTTATAAATAAATCTTAATTTTAAAACCGTCGCGAACCTTACAATTTAAATTATCCGTTTTTATCAATCGAGAAACCAATGACTCCGTATACGGGCCTTAAGTGCCAAATTATTTTTATTTTTGTACTTTACGTTTTCCTCGTGTTTTATATTGCACCTAGACGAAAATCGCGATTTAGGAAAAAAAAATGTCGGACTAGAATAGACAATTGAGCCCGAGATTTATAGGTATTATTAGTTAGGCAAAATTTGGCCAAAACCCACTCCTTACCCTTGTTATGCGCCGGCCCAACTCCAAAACCAAACACCCTCCTTTTTGTTTGATCCATTAGGTCCCTAATTCTAGTCTTGATCCAATAAAAGGCCCATTCTTCCTACTTAAGCACAAACACGACACATAACAACACATAGATATCATATTCAGTAGAAAACCACCGGTCTCCTTTTCCCTCTCCCACTGTTCGACATAAACCACCCCCAAAACCCCTCTTTGATCTTCAAAACTCCATGAAATCCACTCCTTTTAACACCAAATCAACCCACAAGTAAACCTTAATCCTTCTTCATTGTTAAAAGTCACCATGCAATTGATTTAGAAAAAAAACCCAATTTGAAGAACTTGAAGATTATTAGGGTTTTGCTTAAATTGAAGGTATTGGAGCATTAAGGGTTGAATAATTAGTGATTACAAGAAAGATTGGACCCAAGAAAAGTTAGGGTTTTGATTGGTTATGGTGTTGGTGTCCGCGGCCAAGAACCACAGCCCCTTAGGTTTCGTGGTTGATTCTTCATACCATCTCCATCTTGTGGTAAGTGACTTTCCTTAAATTCCTTATTGTTAATTTGATGATTCTTGAATGCATGTCCTTAGGATAGTTAGATATTGGTTTGATCATGTGATTGAAGGGTTATTTTGATTGTAGATTGATTGTGGCTATTGATTGAGGTTGTGGATGGTGAAATTAAGGATTTGAAGTAGTTAAAATAGGCGTAAAGATAGTGTTTATGGACTGATTTTGGGACAGCAGCTTGTCGTGCTTGTATCCCTAAAATTCTTGGCTTGTGCCTACTGATATTATTTGATATCTGGAAAATAGACTCTTAGGGCTTGATGTGGTGAGTTGGATGCGCAACCAACTCCTCCGGATGAAGGAGTTATGGTCAAATTACGAACATAGGTCGAATCTGGACCTTCGAATAGAAAATGTTGTATCTCCTGTGTTTCTAAAACTAAAAGTTTCGGTTTTAAAGCTTGGTCAAGGCTAGACATCTTATAGAACTCCAGCACTTGGCCTCACCCTCCATTGCTAAGTTAGTTATAGGATTTATGACTAAACGCAAAACTAAGAAATTCATTAAAAATAGGTTTGACCTCGGTTTAGTAAAAGTTTGAATTCCGTTGATGGTACATGAGTGATAGATTGCTTAAGTTTTTGAAAACTGAGATTCATGTTCGGAGAGGTGAACACCTCACCTTATATCATTTATATAATGAGAGATATGGTCCTTGATCATGGCTAAATTCCTGCAAACGGTAGGTTTTCTGTTTAAGTTATCAATAGTAAATTGTCATATTCTAAAAATTGAGTAAACATGTGGAGTTTGAGGCTTATGTTATGGAAAAGAAGACTTCAAGGCCTTTCCAGAGGTGAAATCCTCAGTCTATATCTTTAGGTTTAGATTTAGCCCTCTTAAAAATGATCGAAAACAGAAAAATTACTTTTACGTCTAGGATTGGAAAAATGGTAAAGTGTGGCCATGTAAGATTAAGATAGGAATTTAGGGGCGAGACTTAGTAGATATTTATTTGGATATGACCAGAGGTTAGACATCCTGAGACTTTATAAAAACGCATTGGTTTAGTCGTGGTGCAATATCGTTCTTGTTTTGGGTTTTATTATCTAGTATTGAATAATTATTTTATCATAATGATATTATACTATATTCTAAGTCGCGGCTTGTTTTATAGGTCACGGCTAATCTTTGGAATCATCTTATCATACTTGGTTTCTCGTTCGACCATCTGCGTACAGTGAGTTCATAGCCCCACCTTTCTCTTTTAATGGTTTTCATAAACTGTTTTCGGGGTGAGAATATATGCTCTTTTTACTAAGTAAACTTATTGATTTCTACTAAAACCTCCACCAAGGACCTAAGTGTATCCTCATCTCTTCACAAGTAACCATACGACGAATAAGGCGAATTAAGCACCGGGACGGTGCTCCCATAAGGAGGGGAGGATGTAAAACCCCGTAAGTAAGGTCACTACTTAATTTAAATTTATAAATAAATATTAAATTTTAATCATTCATTTCACTTTCTTAATTGATTTTTATTAAAATCGTTAATTTTAAAACCCTCGCGAACCTTACAATTTAAATTATTTGTTTTTATCAATCGAGAAACCAATGACTCCATATACGGGCCTTAAGTGCCAAATTATTTTTATTTTTGTACTTTACGTTTTCCTCGTGTTTTATATTGCACCTAGACGAAAATTGCGATTTAGGAAGAAAAAAAATGTCGGACTAGAATAGACAATTGAGCCCGAGATTTATAGGTATTATTAGATAGGCAAAATTTGGCCAAAACCCACTCCTTACCCTTGTTATGCGCCGGCCCAACTCCAAAACCAAACACCCACCTTTTTGTTTGATTCATTAGGTCCCTAATTCTAGTCTCGATCCAATAAAAGGCCCATTCTTCCTACTTAAGCACAAACATGACACATAACAACACATAGATATCATGTTCAGTAGAAAACCACCGGTCTCCTTTTCCCTCTCCCATTGTTCGACATAAACCACCCTTAAAACCCCTCTTTGATCTTCAAAACTCCATGAAATCCACTCCTTTTAACACCAAATCAACCCATAAGTAAACCTTAATCTTTCTTCATTGTTAAAAGTCACCATGCAATTGATTTAGAAAAAAAAACCCAATTTGAAGAACTTGAAGGTTATTAGGGTTTTGCTTAAATTGAAGGTATTGGAGCATTAAGGGTTGAATAATTAGTGATTACAAGAAAGATTGGACCTAAGAAAAGTTAGGGTTTTGATTGGTTATGGTGTTGGTTTCCGCATCCAAGAACCACAACCCCTTAGGTTTCGTGGTTGATTCTTCATACCATCTCCATCTTGTGGTAAGTGACTTTCCTTAAATTCCTTATTGTTAATTTGATGATTCTTGAATGCATGTCCTTAGGATAGTTAGATATTGGTTTGATCATGTGATTGAAGGGTTATTTTGATTGTAGATTGATTGTGGCTATTGATTGAGGTTGTGGATGGTGAAATTAAGGATTTGAAGTAGTTAAAATAGGCGTAAAGATAGTGTTTATGGACTGATTTTGGGACAGCAGCTTGTCGTGCTTGTATCCCCAAAATTCTTGGCTTGTGCCTACTGATATTATTTGATATCTGGAAAATAGACTCTTAGGGCTTGATGTGGTGAGTTGGATGCTCAACCAACTCCTCCGGATGAAGGAGTTATGGTCAAATTACGAACATGGGTCAATTCTGGACCTTCGATTAGAAAGCATGTTAATGTCAGGGTTTTTGAACTAAAAGTTTAGGTTTTAAAGCTTGGGTCAATGCTAGACATCTTATAGAAGCTCCAGCACTTGGCCTCACACTCATTGCTATTTTAGTTTAGGATTTATGACTAAAACGGCAAAACTAAGAAATTCAGTTAAAAATCTGGTTTGACCTTCGGTTAGTAAAAGTTGAATTCCCGTTGATTGGTAAAGGAGTTGAATGATTGGCTTAATGTTTTGAAAACTAGATTCATGTGGTTTTCCAGGGGTGAAAACCTCACCTTTATATCTTTTATAGAATGAGAGATATGGTCCGGTGATCATGGCTAAATTCTGCAAACGGTAGTTTTCTGTTTTGAGTTAGCGATAGTAAATTGTCCTTTTCTAAAAATTGGTAAACAATTGGAATATGAGGCTTGATGTTCTGGAAAGTAGACTTTAAGGCCTTTCCAGGGGTGAAAGCCTCATGTCTATATCTTTTATGGTTTAGGATTTATGCTCTCTTGAAAATGACTAAAATCAGAAAATTGACTTTTACGTCTAGGATTGGAAAAATGAAAAGTAAGACCACATCCGATTGAGATAGGAATTAAGGGACGAGACTTAGTAGATGTTTTTATTTTAGTTTGACCCCAGGAGTAGACACTCATTATATTTTTAAAAAACACTTTGGTTAGTATTGGTGGCAATTATTGTTTATGTTTCGAATCCTTTAACTAGTATTGTATAAATATTCATATTATACATGATATCAGATATACATTCTAAGTCGCAGACTTGCTTATCTTAGGTCTTCGGACTAATATTGGAGATCATCTTCGTCATTGTTGGTTTTTCTTCGATCATTCTACTTACGCGTGAGTTCATAGCCCCATCTTTTCTTCTTTAATGGTTTTCATAACTATTTTCGGGGTGAGAATACATGCTCGATTTACCAAATAACTTATTGATTTCAATTTCATAAGCGTTACATGAATATTTTTACTAAAAAAAGGCTTTAACTTTTTCACATGATTCTAATACATGTTTGATACATGGTTGTATACCATTGAATTTATTTAAGCTTGAATTGCTTACTAAATGATTTGAGATCGCTAAAGACCCTAATATCGTGAACCGTTAACTACCTGTGATGGGTAGACGCTAGTATAATAAATAGTACTATGGGGTAACTCCCCGTCCGGGGTTTGTATCCTTTTGGAACACCCACTTTTCAACGGATATATTACTCTGAGAAGTATGTATATAGCAATAATACCTAATCTATTGGGGTAAACTATATTTTTCTCATCCAACGGATCGATTATCACGAGCTTAATGCGATAATTCTGTTACTTGACACTGCATTTGTTGCATTGTCGTTGGCTGACCTTATACCTTATGGTCCACTACTAAGCATACTTGATTTATTAAATTACTACTTGGATTTCGACAACAATTCTTTTAAATGTTGTAACGTTACTTTTCTAACTGAAATATTTCTTAAATTATTTCAATACTGTTTTTACTTAAACCTATGAATTCACCAATATTATTGTTGACGTTTTGCATGTATTTTCTCAGGTTATATCTTGTTAGCTGAGCATTAGGAGCATTCGAGACACGTGGATATCAACAAAACTCAATGACTCAGTTTTCTTCACATTCGATAACTTTTTAACTTCAAGTATACAAAATGATTCACGTTTGAACTCTTGTAATCTTGTTAAATTATATATTATTGGGACCTGATTTTACTCTGAATTTTAATCGAATGTGATATTTTATAAACGTCTCTTTTGAGGTCGTTTTCTGTAACTTGTACTTTATACTATGAAGTAGCACCTCAAAGTGGTATTCCGCTGCGTTGTAATTTTATGGGGGTGTCACAGATTGGTATCAGAGCACTTGTTATAGCGAACTAGGTCATTTTCAAAATCCTAGACTATAACCGTTTTTCAAAAAAATTTAAGAGTCCTTCACCATTGTCCGATATCCGCGCTTGCTTGCTCCCAGGTAACTTATATGCTCCCTTTTGCATCCTTATTGCTATTATATTATTAATGAATATATAATGCTTGGTTATTATTTTGCTCTCAAACATCTATCTTATGACGCCATATTATTTTCTTTATATCGGTCGGTTATATATACGCTGCCCATTCCGATTATTGCGTACTTCCTGTTTTCTTATTTTCTCCCTCGAACGTCAATACTAGTATTATATATGGATACTCGTACGTATATGAGCTAATCTCCTCTCAAATTCGTACGCTTATCTTCGGGATCATCGCCATCTATATATATAATAGTAATTAGTATAAGTGTTGACTATTTATGGTTACTTTTGGCTATTTTTGGAACTTTCGAGTAAAGTTGATATTTTAATGGGAAAATTTTGGCTTAAATCCTACTGTATCCTTGCATTAATGAATAGGTTAATATGTTAGGTCCTAGTGGCGAGTTGGATGGAACGCCAACTCTTTCGGATGGTCGAGATACGACCAAAACCGCGAAAACAAACTTAGTGTGTACCCATAATTTTTAATACAAATAGTTAGGCTTATAACTAATTTTATTTGACTTGGAGGCTACTGGGTTTCTACATGGGTAAAGGGTAAAACATATGAGGACCATGTGGTTCTTTGGATAAATCCGTAACTATTCCGGATGAATGAGTTACGACAAAAATGGCGAAACTAACTAGAAATTGTACCTGGATTTTCAAATGAATTTATGTACAAATGTTTTTATATTAAGTACCTTATTTTTCAAGTCAAACCTGTAGGAATTAGATAAACTTAAACATGGGCTTTTGTTTTGGGTTAAACGGAGTCATAAAATGGGAATTATGCTAAAAGTTGGTGGAGTAAGAAAACGTTTTAAATAATTAGATTTGGCACATGATGGTAAAATAATAACTTCACTTAGGATCTTAACACTTTGAGTATTTATCTTGTAATCTCAGTAAACTATAGTCTAACATCTTGTTTAAGGCGAAAACCATTCGTTTATACCTATTGCGGATTTTGAAATATAGGTCCATTAAGTCAGACTGCAAAGGGCAGAAATGTTTATGTAATGATAATTACCTACATATGTGTTTAGTACTATGGTAAGTCTTAATAAGTTCTTTTTCTTTGATATTTTATGAGCAATGCGGTGATCTCCGAAACATTAACGTGACTTTATTTTATTTCCTTTTTGATAATATTAACATCCGGTGTACTTTGTCAATTTCGCTAGTTATTTTATTGTTCGACTCCGAGTCCGAACACTATTTTTATGCTCTTGAATTGCGTATGTCGTTTTCATAATCCATCATTCTGAAATCTTCCAGTTGATGGAAGTTTGACTTCATCTTGTTATCTCGGATCGTGTCATCTTTTGGCACATACATTTGGAACGCGATTGACTAACGTCTCATTACTCTTCTTGTTACTTCTTATGATTTTGAAGAATCATGCTGTCAAGTAGACACCCTTTTTACTTATTGTAACATTGTTTTGATATTGTGTTTTGTGTCGGCCATGCTTAAGTATGATGGTTTATAATCATCTTATTGAAATGAATTGGGACGCTTCTTGGTTTGAATAAGGAAATTATAAACCGCCGAACTATAAGTTTATAAATTATTACTTACAAGGATTGGGACGCCTCTTTTTGTAAGTGACAAATTATAAATGAGTGGGCTTATGTGTATCCGACATAGCGTGCGTACGAATCATTCTTTGGGCTATGAACTCCTTTCGACTCATAATTTGTTATATGGATTTTTTTCTGAATTTGTATCGACCGCGGCGAACTTGATAAGCTAATAGTAATGAACCCTTAATCGCTTCCAAGAATTGACGACTTGTTAAATTCCTCGTTTCCAATGGCTTCTTCTTCGAGTCATGTATTTTATCTTTCCTTTTAAGGATTCTCGCGACATTCAATCCGTTCGCTTATGCACGTTGCATATATTTGATGTTTTGACTTTTTCTCATTTAGTTTCCGTTGGAAACCTCGACGATGACTTGTCTATATCCTCATCTCTTCACAATTTAACCGAAGACGATTCAGACGAATTGAGCGCCGGGACGTCGCTCCCTAAAGGGGTAGATACTTTAACAACCTGAATTTAAGATCAATGTTTAGACCGAGCCCTATTTGTATTTCTAATTTTTGTAGAAATCATTTTTATTCTTTTTGCTCGACTTGATAAAAATCGTCAATTTTAATTATTTGCGCGCCGTGATTTAGATATTTATCCGCTTTAGCGTTTGAGAAATCGACAACTCCATATTTTAGCTTCGAAAGCTTATTTAACTTTTTATTTTTTATTTTTAGTACTTTACGTTTTCCTCGTGTTTTATATTGCACCTAGACGAAAATCGCGATTTAGGAAAAAAAATGTCGGACTAGAATAGACAATTGAGCCCGAGATTTATAGGTATTATTAGTTAGGCAAAATTTGGCCAAAACCCACTCCTTACCCTTGTTATGCGCCGGCCCAACTCCAAAACCAAACACCCTCCTTTTTGTTTGATCCATTAGGTCCCTAATTCTAGTCTTGATCCAATAAAAGGCCCATTCTTCCTACTTAAGCACAAACACGACACATAACAACACATAGATATCATATTCAGTAGAAAACCACCGGTCTCCTTTTCCCTCTCCCACTGTTCGACATAAACCACCCCCAAAACCCCTCTTTGATCTTCAAAACTCCATGAAATCCACTCCTTTTAACACCAAATCAACCCACAAGTAAACCTTAATCCTTCTTCATTGTTAAAAGTCACCATGCAATTGATTTAGAAAAAAAACCCAATTTGAAGAATTTGAAGAACTTGAAGATTATTAGGGTTTTGCTTAAATTGAAGGTATTGGAGCATTAAGGGTTGAATAATTAGTGATTACAAGAAAGATTGGACCCAAGAAAAGTTAGGGTTTTGATTGGTTATGGTGTTGGTGTCCGCGGCCAAGAACCACAGCCCCTTAGGTTTCGTGGTTGATTCTTCATACCATCTCCATCTTGTGGTAAGTGACTTTCCTTAAATTCCTTATTGTTAATTTGATGATTCTTGAATGTATGTCCTTAGGATAGTTAGATATTGGTTTGATCATGTGATCGAAGGGTTATTTTGATTGTAGATTTATTGTGGCTATTGATTGAGGTTGTGGATGGTGAAATTAAGGATTTGAAGTAGTTAAAATAGGCGTAAAGATAGTGTTTATGGACTGATTTTGGGACAGCAGCTTGTCGTGCTTGTATCCCCAAATTTTTTGGCATGTGCCTACTGATATTATTTGTTATCTGGAAAATAGACTCTTAGGGCTTGATGTGATGAGTTGGATGCTCAACCAACTCCTCTGGATGAAGGAGTTATGGTCAAATTACGAACATAGGTCGAATCTGGACCTTCGAATAGAAAATGTGTTAATCTCCAGGTTTTTGAACTAAAAGTTTAGGTTTTAAAGCTTGGGTCAATGCTAGACATCTTATAGAAGCTCCAGCACTTGGCCTCACACTCATTGCTATTTTAGTTTAGGATTTATGACTAAAACGGCAAAACTAAGAAATTCAGTTAAAAATCTGGTTTGACCTTCGTTTAGTAAAATTTGAATTCCCGTTGATTGGTAAATGAGTTGAATGATTGGTTTAATTTTTTGAATACTAGATTCATGTGGTTTTCCAGGGGTGAAAACCTCACCTTTATATCTTTTATATAATGAGAGATATGGTCCGGTGATCATGGCTAAATTTTGCAAACGGTAGTTTTCTGTTTTGAGTTAGCAATAGTAAATTGTCCTTTTATGAAAATTGGTAAACATTTGGAGTTTGAGGCTTAATATTCTGGAAAATAGACTTCAAGGCCTTTCCAGGGGTGAAAGCCTCATGTCTATATCTTTTATGGTTTAGGATTTATGCCCTCTTAAAAATGACTAAAATCAGAAAAATTAACTTTTACGTCTAGGATTAGAAAAATGTAAAGTGTGGCCATGTAAGATTAAGATAGGAATTAAGGGGCGAGACTTAGTAGATGTTTATTTGGATATGACCAGAGGTTAGACATCCTGATACTTTATAAAAACACGTTGGTTTAGTCGTGGTGCAATATTGTTTTTGCTTTGGGTTTTATTATCTAGTATTGAATAATTATTATATTCTAAGTCGCGGCTTGTTTTATAGGTCACGGCTAATCTTTGGAATCATCTTATCATACTTGGTTTCTCGTTCGACCATCTGCGTATAGTGAGTTCATAGCCCCACCTTTTTCTCTTTTAATGGTTTTTATAAACTGTTTTCGAGGTGAGAATACATGCTCTTTTTACTAAGTAAACTTATTGATTTCTACTACTTAAGCGTTACATGACTATTTTACTAAAGCTTGATTTGCTTACTACCTGATTTGAGGTCATTGAATACCTATATATGGAACCGTGAGTTCATAGCCCCACCTTTTTCTCTTTTAATGGTTTTTATAAACTGTTTTTGGGGTGAGAATACATGCTCTTTTTACTAAGTAAACTTATTGATTTCTACTACTTAAACGTTACATGACTATTTTACTAAAGCTTGATTTGCTTACTACCTGATTTGAGGTCATTGAATACCTATATATGGAACCGTGAGTTTTGAACACATTACTTGTTTTACTTTTGGACACAAGTGTTTACAAATTGTATGCTACCCGGATTAATGCCTGAATATTATTGCATAAGTTACCTTCTTGCCATTAAGTCCCTACTTATCATGAACCGTTAATTGCTATTGTAGTAAGCGCGAATGTTATGGGTAGATCTATCGGGACTGACAATCCCCACCTTTCTTTGGGGTCACAAGTTGATCATGGTGCATTTAACATTGGGAGTACTTTTAGGATGTGGGCAAGCATCCTATACATTTGGGGCACAAACTTGTTAAGGTTTCGGGGTCATGAGCTTAGTGCAATAATATATGTTTTGGACTATTGAATGTGTTTCATAGTCTACTATTACTTGAATCTTGTGGTCCACTACTGAACATTTCTTGATTTATTGAATCACTACTTGGATTTCAGAAATAATACTTTGAAATGTTGTAACGCTACTTTTCTTACTGGAATATTACTTGAATTATTTCAATACTGTTTTTACTTAAACCTATGAATTCACCAACATTATTGTTGACGTTTTTGCATGTTTTTTCTAAGGTTATTATCTTGCTAGCTGAGCATTGGGAGCATTCGAGTCGCGTGGATATCAAAACTTTAAGGACTTGGTTTTCTTCACATTCGATAATTGTTTTCTTTAAATATACAAATGAGTCATGTTTGAACTCTTGTAATTTTTGTTAAAAGCAAATTATTGGGACCTAAATTTACTCTGATTTATTTAAATCGAATGTGACATTTTATTAAACGTCTCTTTTGAGGTCGTTTTCTGTAACTTGTACTTTATACTATGAAGTAGCACCCCAAAGTGGTATTCCGCTGCGTTGTGATTTTAGACGGGTGTTACATGGGTAGTACACATAGTTCGTTCCATGTGATTGTTTAGGCATAAGTACTTGGTAGATGAAACTTTTAGTTGCTATAAGGTTCGCCTTGTGGCAAATGGTAGTACTCAATTACTCGGTGTTCATGTGGATGAGACTTTTAGCCCGGTTGTTAAATCGGCTACTATTCCGACCGTTCACAGTCTTACAATTTCTCGACATTGGTTTGTTTGTCAACTTGATGTCAAGAATGCATTTTTGTATGGTGATTTATCTGAGACTATTTATATGCACCAGGTTCTGGGATTTCTCTATGATAGATATTGGACAAGTTAATTAATTTCTAGGCATTTATGTGGCCCGTTCTTCTCGGATATTTTTATCTCAGCGAGAGTATGCTTATGAGATCCTTAAGCGTGCTCATATGGTTGGTTTCATTTCGTCGACTCTTGTTGACACTGAGTCCAATTGGGAGCAAATGGTCTTCGTTCCTGGTCCTACATCATATCGCAGTCTTGCAGGTGCTTTTCATTATCTTACGTTTACGAGACCAGATATTTCATACGTTGTTTAACATGTTTGTCTTTACATGCATGACCATAGAGAGCCTCATTTCTCGGCTCTTAAGAGGATTTTGAGATATGTTAGTGGTACACTAGATCATGGTCTTCGACTTTATTTGTCTTCTACATCGTCATTGGTTGTTTACTAGGATGAAAATTGGGCATGTTGCCCAACTACACGTCGTTCGACGTCATGATATTATGTGTTTCTTGAAAACAATGTACTTTCATGGTCTTTTAAGCGGCACATTACACTCTCACGATCTAGTTCTGAGGCTGAGTATAAAAGTGTTGCTAATGTTGTTGTTGAGACTTGTTGGTTATGGAATTTGTTACACTCTCACGATCTAGTGCCGAGGCTGAATAGTGGTTGATATTACCATATATTCTCGGCTACTTTAGTTTATTGCGATAATATTAGTGCGGTATACTTGTCCTTCAACCCTGTTTAAAATCAATTTACGAAGCATATTGAGATTGATGTTAACTTTGTTCATGATTTGGTTGCTGCTAGTCAGGTTCGGGTTCTTCATGCATGTGCATTCACGTTATTAGTTCGCGGACATCTTTATTAAGGGCTTACCGAATGTGGTGTTTGATGAGTTTCCTTCCAGTTTGAGTATTCGTCCTTATCCCTCCAACAGCCCGGGGGGGGGGGGGGGGGGGGGGGGTTAATATCTGTCTAGTCCCATGGTTTTGTATTGGGAGCCCTATCCCACCTTACTTTGCTATTTATATTGTATATTGACGTTATTTAAGCAATCAAGTAATTATTCCACCCATGAACATGCGCACCTACACTTACCACGCATACAAAAATAAAATAAAAAACAAGTTTATACACTCAAGGCGTTTGGTTTAGTGGTATGTGAATTGTTCACGAACCTAAACGTTGTGGGTTTAGCTTCGCTGAAGGCATTTGTGAGACATATTGTGAGATAAGTAGTATAAGTTGTAAAAAAATTGTGCTTTTAAAAAAAAAAATTAGGTTCATAATATACTCGCAATTTCACATGGACGCACATGTCATACAAATATGCACACTCATAATATATACATCCGTAATTTGTACACTGCTCACAAATATACATTAGCACAAACACGCTAAAACACATAACATGTATATATTGGTTACCGATACAATGTAATTTTTAAACCTGAAAATGAATGGTCACGTGTGCAATTTTAACTTTGATATGTGGTATATTGGTAACCGATTTAATACGTAGATATGCTTATATATACAGTTACATCAATACAATGAAACTGCCTTCAGACAACATCATTCTCGGTTTTCCGAATACTTGAGATGTTTATCTAGCTAAGCCTATCCTCTTAGATATAAATGCCGTATAATTTCTTATTCTTTATTTTCATTTTATTCTTGCATATAATGGTACACCATGCATACAACTTATATTCTAAAGTTATATATCTAATGGTCTTTAAGTTTCACTAGACTACGTAACATAAATCAACAAACACAAGGGCGGTCGAAAAACAACTATGAAACGTAAGATCTTAGAAATATTCCTAAAAACTTATTGTTGATCTTAGCTGATAAAGCTAGAATCAAACAACAACATTATTATCATGGTAACATGTATAAATATGTTAAATCATATCAACTATATATTTATATACAAGCACTAAATTCTTAGTACAAGCACTTTCTAATATAAATGATATGTAAACCAAACTTACATTAGTTGGACCCTACACGAAATCCATTGAATGGAAAGGCAACCAATAGCAAAACAAATTCAAAGATGGAGTTCATAAATTGGCCAATGAAATGAAGATAAGGCATTTATGTGGGACCTACATGAACTACACAAGTGCATCTATGTTAGCATCTTTATAAATCTCTTCAATACTACCACACTGTTCTCTGTAAAAAGTGCACACTGTGGGTCACCAGCGCATTACTAAAAACCTACAATCCCATCATACATTTCATCAAGAACTTAATAATTCTTTAAACAAAAAGTTCCCACATTTGAGACCCCTACCAAATGGTCTCATCGGACAAAAAATTGGCCAACGTTGTAGGAGGAAAAACGGCTAGAGCTTGTGATAATTGTATAAGAAAGCGTGCTCGGTGGTATTGTGCTGCCGATGACGCTTTCTTATGTCAATCATGTGATGGTTCAGTTCATTCTGCCAACCCTCTGGCTCGCAGACATGAAAGGGTTCGACTAAAAGTAGCTTCTTTAAAGCTATCATCTTTAGACAAACCCTCACCACCACCGTGGCATCATGGTTTCACCAAAAAACCAAGAACGCCACGTGGTGGCAACCATCACAAGGCGTCTAAACAGACGCCAAAGTCTGAAGAAAGTACAATGAGTTTCAATCCACTTCACTTAGTTCCAGAGATAGGAAGTGATGAAGCCACAAACGTGACAACCGAAGAGCAACTTCTTTATCAAGTTCCGGTTTTCGATCCCTTTGCAGCCGAGCTTTGTCTTTCGGCTAAGTCGAATGAGGTGGCTAAACCCGTGAAACAAACCGAGGTGACAACTCCTGTGGATCATGCAGATCATAATCATGATCTGCATGATCATGATCATGAAGATCACCAACATGGGTCCAAAGTTACGTTTGATTTAAATAGTTTAAACGGTTTAATACTTCCATCCGACATGGAACTTGCTGAATTTGCAGCTGATGTAGAGAACTTATTAGGAAAAGGTCTTGACGATGAGTCGTTTGCTATGGACAGATTAGGGTTAATGGATTGTCACGAAAAAGATTCGTGCGAGAGTTTAGAGAGAGTAAAGGTTGAACAAGATCATGATCAGATGCAGTGTGAAATAGTGGAGTGTGAGATGGAGATGATGAGAGAGCCATTTCAGCTAAGTTTCGATTATGATTCGCCTTTATGGGACGAGAAAGATGAAAAGATCGTGGTGGATGGTGATGATCATATGTGCATGGTGAAAGTGGATCAAGATGATAATGTTGAAAAATATGATGATGACGAAAAGAAGAAGAAGAAGAATAAACGAATTTTAAAGCTAGATTATGAACGAATCATTGCTGCTTGGGATGATCAAAGATCTCCATGGACCACTGGTGACCGGCCAGAATTCGATCTCGATGATTGTTGGCCTCAGTGCATGGTAAGTTTATTCTATCGTTTTCACCTTTCTACCATATATACCCTCTTTTATCAATCTTATAGTAACTTTTTCATATGAGCATATCTTTTACGACGATTTTTTATTAGATGCTAGCAAGAAGCTAGATAATTAACAAAATATTCCGTATTTTTCACGGACAGTATTCCGTAAAAAAATGATACAAAGTATGCTACATGCATAAAAAGCATGTGTTTATGACTATGACTTTACTTTTCAGATAATAATTTTTCTGTGGACTTCCGGAAATCTCTTTCATGTTGGACTTATTGGATCCTTAGCAATTCATGATACGAGAGTTGTTGTTAAGGAAATTAGACCTTATGCAACCATATAATTAAATTTGTCACACTTTATGCACATACAATCAAACTTTCTATCAACTAACTTTTAGCTTTAGTTAAACAAAATCAGATACGTGGTGTTATTTGATGACGATTAAAGCTGTGTAGATTACGTTTTGATTGTTTTGTTTTATCAGGGTGGATGTGGGATAATGCATCATCACCATCATCCTTATGGAGACACGGGGATGATGTCGGGAAATCCTGCAATGTTAGATGGAGGGAGAGAGGCAAGAGTCTCGAGATATAGAGAAAAGAGGCGAACGAGGTTGTTTTCAAAGAAAATAAGGTACGAGGTACGGAAGCTTAATGCGGAGAAGAGGCCTCGAATGAAAGGAAGATTTGTGAAGAGAGCATCTTCTTCGGGTTTTCCTTTGCTTAGCAAGTAATTACTGTAACATATAACATATCTTTTCTAACTGTACATCCATCTTAAAATTTTGTAATTAAGGTAAGCTCTAAGCTTAATTAGGTTTTCCTAATTAAGAATGTTTATAAACGTTCAATAATGAATAGAATAGAACAATCGTGTTGGTTATATATATGGTATAATCTGCGGAATAGAATAAAAGCATGATTTATCCATCGATAATGCATTTGCTCAAGTGGCTTTAGTAAAATAAACGAGTTGAGTCAAGTTCCAATGGTGGATCGTAATTAGATTGAATCACGTAACTTTAATTCAATCTGATGCAGTGTAGTTATATTATTTACCACTGTCCCTTAAATCCTTCTTGGTACACTATTTACTCTCTCCACATCCGTTTTAGTAATCATATACGACCCACTTTGGTCTCTCTTTTTATTGTTCGCCAAGCGTTGCTCCTTGCCCTTGCCTCCTAAGTCCTAACTTTTTTTTAACGACGGATTTTATTGAAACAAAAAGACTAGCAAGAAGCTAGAAATTACAAAGTAACAAGATGCGGGTTTTTAAGCCAATCTACCCAACCAAAAGACTTTTTACATATATGATTACACCAAATGAAGGATCGGGTGACTACCTCCTCAAATATAAGCGCCTTCAAAGGACAAGCCGAACAAAAAATGCTCTTGTTACGGAAATTCCAAATGTACCACCACAAGACATAACAAACGCCTTCGAACAACTCGTTATGTTTAGAATAAAGACGGATACTCAACAACAATTCTAACCAATCATCATAAGAGGAAATCATCACGACATCAATCTCCCACCAAAGCAAAACCTTGCAAAATATCTCTCTAGATATAGGGCAAGTAAAGAAAATATGGCTAGATGATTCCACATTCTTTTCGCATAAAGGACATAGAATCGACTCAATATCCATGCCTCTTTTAGAGATGTTCAACCGAGTAGGTAAGATGTCCAACTTAACTTTCCAAGCGTGAATATTGACTTTAATAGGCACGGCTTTTATCCAACGGGTTTTGGAAGAGACCACTGGTAACGAGTTTGCGTCAAGGAGATTCCTAACCGAAGCGACTGTAAACTCGCCACAACATTCTAAAGACCATCTCCATCTATCCTTTGAATCGAAGAGAGTAAATCCCTCCATAATCTTTACGAGCTGAATATATTGAAGCTCTTCAGCTCCAGCTCTTGGAGCTCTACGAAACGAACACAGAAGATCATCATGAGATAACTTCAACGCTACTGAAATATTTTTTGAGTCTCCAATGCATACATTCTGGGAAAGTCAGATTGGAAAGTGTTGTCGCCCCTCCATTTGTCCTCCCAGAACCGAATGTCTACCTCGTTGCCCATATTTTTGTGAATGAATCCCATCAAATTAGTCCCCTGCCTCTGAATATGATGAACCTCCTTGACGATATCCAACCATAAGGATGGATGGTGGCTTCGAACATGTTTACCAATCTTTCCGTCTAACATTATCTATGACAGAAACTTTATTCCTCAGATGATTCATGTATGACCTTTATCATTTCCCTAAGACAGAGCATACTAAGCATTTGTTCACCATTATTCACCAAAATACCAAATCCTTATAACTACATTTCCACAAACAAGACAAGACACTAGCCATTCAACCATCATCCACAACAACTAGCATTTGTCCTTTACTGGCATCATTATGCAGGATTTAACACCCATTCACATTACATAGAAGGCTCTTCTCATCTAGCTACATTTCCTTCAAGGTTATGACCAAGTCTAGTAGTAGCTACATCTTCACTAACTGACACCAGCCATAAACAAAAAGGCATCACTAAACAAGAAACACTCACTCCTATGTAAATCCATCCTATCCTCCTGTAGCTAAGCATTGAGTGGACCAAGAAGGAACATCTTTCATCACTCTCTAATCCACTCAACATGCTCAGCTCACCGAGATCATTTACCCTTCACAGTGTTGAACACCTACCTTATGGTACATTCTCATGTGCAAGGAACTTTATACTCAAAATAGTGAGTCAGGCCCTCCCTAGGCCAATCTAACTCAACTATATGAATATAAGGGCATCTTACCGAGGAAAACTCCAATATACTAGGTTTCAACCACTGTAAT
>BQNB010111590.1:0-17629 GCA_026074375.1 Tanacetum coccineum | reverse complement strand
AAGTTAAATTTGCTACTTGCACCCTTCATGGTGTTATACTCATCAGCTGAGTGGTTCGCCTCTTGTCCACATGAGTTGTTTACTTCATTTTCCGACCTGGAAAACCAATGACTCTTCAGGTTAGGTTATCTTTCAACATAGACATCCCGATGACCATGTGTAGGATCTCGTTAACACTTCATATAACACATATGATGCACGAATTTGTAACAAGAAATTAGTAAGAAAGATAGTGGTGTAGAGAGAGAAAGAAGAGAGAGAGATGAGAGAATTGAGAGAAAAGATATTTATTAAAAATGAGAAGAGATATTTTTTTAAGTAAAAATATCTATATATACCCCTACACATTTAATGTGACGCGCGAGATATTTAACTAGGACCCGGGCTCGGGTTTTGCTTGAGATTAAACCCGAAACATATACAATATTAGTTTAACTATCGAGCCCGATTCCTGATAATATTCTATTACAACATTAACTAATTAATTGACCGAGACTTAAATACATAATGAACGAACTTCATGTTCGACTCAATATTTTGAGGCTAACACCACGCTATCATTGATTGTGCCGAGAAGATCGTTCGTATTCCCTAGGGAAATGAAACATTAATTGTTCATGGTGACGGAAGCAACCAGGGAAACGAGACTCGTTTGAACATTATCTTGTGCACTAAAACACAGAAGTACATGCTAAAAGGATGTCATGTCTTTTTGGCACATGTTACTACAAAGGAGACTGAAGACAAGTCGGGGGAGAAGCGACTTGAGGACGTACCAAACGTTTGAGATTTTCCTAAAGTATTTCCTAAAGATTTGTCGGGTCTTCTACCGACTCGATAAGTAGAATTACAGATCGATTTGATACCTGGTGTTGTACCTGTAGCACGAGCACCTTATCAATTGGCTCCTTCTGAGATGAAAGAGTTGTCAAAGCAACTGCAAGAACTATCCGACAAAGGCTTTATAAGACCCAGTTCCTCACCTTGGGGAGCTTCGGTCTTGTTTGTCAAGAAGAAGGATGGATCATTTCGAATGTGCATTGACTATCGGGAATTGAACAAGCTAACTGTGAAGAATTGTTATCCACTCTTGAGGATTGACAATTTGTTTGATCAACTACAAGGATCCAATGTTTATTCTAAGATAGACTTGCGATCGGGCTATCATCAGTTATGAGTTCGTGAAGGAGATATACCAAAGACCGCTTTCAGGACTCGTTATGGTCATTATGAATTTCAGGTCATGCCATTTGGATTGACGAACGCACCGGCAGTATTTATGGATCTCATGAATCGAGTGTGCAAGCCATATTTGGATAAATTTATGATTGTCTTTATTGACAATATCCTCATCTACTCGAAGAACAAGGAAGAACATGAAGAGCATCTTAGATTAATCCTGGAGCTACTAAAGAAAGAGGAGTTGTACGCTAAATTCTCTAAATGTGAATTTTGGATTCCTAAGGTATAATTTCTCGGCCACGTGATTGATAGTCAAGGCATTCATGTAGATCCCGCCAAGATCGAATCCATAAAAGATTGGGCATCTCCTAAAACTCCCACGGAGATTCGTTAATTTTTAGGTCTTGCCGGTTATTATCGGAGATTCATCAAAGGATTTTCGAAGGTTGCTAAGCCGATGACCAAGCTTACTTAGAAGAAAGTTGCCTTTGAATGGGGCGACAAGCAAGAAGCAGCTTTTCAGACATTAAAGAATAAGTTGTGTAGCGCACCCATCTTAGCTCTCCCTCAAGGAGCTGAGAACTTCATTATTGATTGCGATGCGTTGCATAAAGGATTGTGTGCGGTAATGATGCAAAACAAGAAGCTGATTGCTTATGCATCACGACATTTGAAGATTCATGAGAAAAATTATACTACTCATGATTTGGAACTTGGTGCAGTAGTGTTTGCTCTAAAGATTTGGAGACACTACTTGTATGGAACCAAGTGTATGATGTTAACAGATCATAAGAGTTTACAACACATACTTGACCAAAAGGAGTTGAACATGAGGCAATGTCGTTGGTTAGAGTTGCTCAGTGATTACGACTGTGAAATTCGTTATCACCAGGGGAAAGCAAACGTAGTGGCCGATGCTCTAAGCCATAAAGAACGAAATAAGCCTCTACGGGTTCGAGCCTTAGTCATGACTATTGGTTTGAATCTCCCCAAACAAATTTTGGAAGCTCAAATAGAGGCAAAAAAACCAGAGAACTTCAAGAATGAAGACGTAGGAGGTATGATCAGGAAGGATATACCGAAGGAAAAGTTAGAACCCCTTGCCGACGGAACTCTATGCTTAAATGGCAGGAGTTGGTTGCCATGTTATGGTGACTTAAGGACTGTGATCTTGCACGAGTCCCACAAGTCAAAATACTCTATACATCCGAGTTTTGACAAAATGTATCAAGACATGAAAAAGCTATATTGGTGGCCCAATATGGAGGCCGACATCGCCACCTATGTTCGCAAATGTTTGGCATCTGCTAAGGTTAAGGCTGAACACCAAAGGCCATCGGGTTTGTTGTTAGTGCAACCCGAGAATACCTCATGAAGTGGATAATATGACGATTGGATTTTGTTCACAAGGCTTCCTAAGTCCGTCACAAAAGTTATACACACTATTTGGGTAATTGTTGTCCGACTTACGAAGTCTGCAATCTTCCTACCAATGAGGGAAACTGATCCTATGGAGAAGTTGGCGAGGATGTACCTAAAAGAGATAGTCACAAGGCATAGAATACCCATCTCAATCATTTATGATCATGATAGTAGATTCGCATCAAATTTCTGGAGGTCACTTCAGAAGGCTTTGGGTACTAGCTTGGATATGAGTATCGCCTATCATCCAGAGACTGACGGACAAAGCGAGAAGACTATTCAAACTCTCGAGGATATGCTACGTGCTTGTGTGATCGAATTTGGAAATGGTTGGGTTAAACATTTGCCATTAGTCGAGTTTTCATATAACAATAGTTATCACACTAGCATCAAGGCCACACCATTTGAGGCACTTTACGGTCGAAAGTGTCGTTCACCTGTTTGTTGGGCCGAGGTTGGAGAAGTTCAACTCACTAGTCCAAAAATAGTTCAAGAGACAACCGAGAAGGTCATTCAGATCAAGCAAAGGATTCAAGCCGCTCGTGACCAGAAAAAGAGTTATGCCGATTTAAAGCGTAAGCCAATGGAATTTCAAGTTGGAGATAGAGTCATGCTTAAGGTTTCACCTTGGAAAGGGGTCGTATGTTTTGGAAAACAGGGGAAGTTAAACCCTAGGTATGTTGGACCTTTCAAGGTGTTAGCTAAGGTTAGAGCCGTTACTTACAAGCTTGAGCTTCCTCAAGAGTTGAGCAGGGTTACAGTACATTTCATGTATCCAACTTGAAGAAGTGTTATTGCGACGAACCATTAGCCGTTCCGTTGGATGGACTGCACATTGATGATAAGATCCGTTTTGTGGAGGAACCCATAGAAATCATGGATCAAGAAGTTAAACGGTTAAAGCAAAGCCGTATCCCAATTGTCAAGGTTCGATGGAACTCTAGGAGGGGTCCTGAGTTCACATGGGAACATGAAGACCAATTTCATAAGAAATATCCACATCTCTTCACTAAACCCGTACCTTCGTCAAGTGTCACGACTTGAGCCTTGGGGACAAGGCTCTTCTAACTGGAGGAGACTGTAACATTTCACATTTTCAGGTCATTTACGACTTTAATTATTCAATTATTTATTTTTAGGCTTTTGCGCGTTTACTTTTAATTTTTATCGTTAAGCTAAATAGCGTAAACTAAAAATGAGCATTCAACGTAAACGGGCATCAAACAATTAAATTTTTACGTTAAGTAAGTGTTATAAAGTTATTAGGCTGATAATTTATAACTTTACGCTTTTTATTTTTATTGGTTACGTAAAACGTTTACGTAACGCAATAAAACTACACTTTTGCATGCATGACAAACCATAAACCCACCTACACTTCAACAAATACCACTAATACCTATAATACTTAAAGATCTCATAAACTCTTGTCCAAATTCAGCCCTAACTAAATTGTATGCATATATAACACCTATACTTGAAATTAAATCCCTACACTTCCCACTAACACACTTAAACAATATTACTTGTTAACCAATGGATAAAAACTCATCTTTTGTCTTAACTTTGTGTCTCCATAACCCACGAATACAACCACAAGGAAGAAGAGAAACACAAGCTCACTAGTTAACATACCAAGCTCATGTAAATAAATTCCAAAGTCTCCACTATCACGTATAAACAACTATATACATTACCCCATGGATCATAAACCCTAAACAACTTAATCTTGGTCTTATGGTTCTTGTTGTAACCGGTTAGAGAGGAGAGCACAAGAGAGACCACACAAGCATGCACTTGAACCATCACATCCCTAAGAACATGCTTCATTGTCTCTTACATCTACACTTACACACAAGTAAACCCTAGAAAAATAATAAAAAAGCCTTTGTCCCCCTTTTGTCCCTCAATATACACGGTTACAAACCCAATGGGGAGAAGAAACCATAAGCTTCATACCTTGTAGTGTCACACCCATGTTGGAAAATTATGCAACATATCCTTTACCCTACTTAATAAACTAAACATATCTTTGTCCTAAACTAATAAACTATGTTCTTGTCCCCTCCTTCTTGCTTCCTAAACCGGACACCACAAAGACACACTCAAAACCATGCCATTGTTTTGTATAGTGGTTTCTAAGGCTTGGGCTTGCTATAAATAAGAGCCATAAAGTGTTAGTATCACACACACAACACATTAACAAGAATACTAAGCCAAAAACTCACTCCACTCCCTCTCTTGCTCTCGGTTCGCACAACAGACCCACAACCCTCATAAACTTTGAATTCCAAACTTGTTCAAGTGTTTTAAGATCATTAGTAGGTATATCTAAAGTGCATTGAAGTCTTGGTTGGGTATTTGCAAGGGTTTATGCAAGTAACACAAAGCTAGGATTTCTTGGAAATTAGGGTTTTTAACTAAGGGTTTTCGGATTAGGGTTTGAGCCATAAGGATTTATTCTTGTTCATCACTCATCACACATTCATCTAAGGTTCATCCAAGACCTTAATCTTTTCGATACTCTAATTTCATGTTATATATAATTGTGTATAGATAAATCATCACCTAGGTATAATTTTATAAAGTTTATAAAATATGTTCATGCTTAATCATAAACGAAATTTATCTTGTATAAGGCTAACATGATGTTTAAAATATGTTAATATGTTCTAAACAAGGATTTACAAACAATGGACAATTTATGTAATTTTTGTTAAGTTATGAATATTTATTTAATTATAAAGTTTATAGAATTAAATAAATGTGTTAGACATTTTCTTGGACTCTATGGACATAATATGATGGAAATAATATAGAGGACTTAATTTATACACAAAGGATGTTAATTTATAAATTAGAGGATTTGTGGTAACTTTATTAAGTTTAAAAGTATATAAAACCAATTTATATAATTAATTATCTAAATTATTCAAACTTACTGTTTAAATTCGTATATTGAGATATTTATTTTATATTTTATAAAAATATTACTTCTCATAAGGATCGTAAGCATGTAAAGAACTTGAAAATCCGAATTATAACGAAGAAGTTACGAAATTTGCAAGATTATGCGTAAAAGTGTTTTTATAAAAGTATTTTTATAAAATCTCTACAATTTCGAATCTGATAAAAATGGAAGCTTATTTTTTTGATAAAGTACGACTTATGGGGATTTCAAAACTATAAGGTACATTAAAAACGAATTTAAAATGAAGAAGATACACTATTTACAAGTTTACGATATATTTTTTTATAAAAGTAATTTTATAAAAACATGCTACTGTTCATAACAGTGGGCTGTTGGGAAATTATTTTCTTGGATAGAGCTTTTAATTACGAAGACGTGGACATAAGGATCACTAAAAACCGAATTAAAACGAATGAGATACAATTAATATATGATTTCAATAATTAAAATTTATAAAAAGTATTTTTATTAATTTTCACTTACTGTTACTGTTCATTGTTAGACAATGATAAACCCCCGTTGGAGATATGTTTTATTCATACGATATTTATAGAGTACATAGCATAATGAAACCCTAATGGACCCTGAGCCCACAAACCGGGCCGGACCTATTTATCCTCTAATACTCCCCCGCAGTCCAAGCGGCGAAATCGCGAAAGCTCGGACTGAAGAAGAAAATTAAGAAAGCAAAATAAAACAATAAACCAAAATAAAACGGGATAACCCAAAGTATCCCCTATTCTAATTTTTGTTTACGGATAACCAAAGTATCCCAAACAGTCGTCCCGGGAATAAGAACCCTAGATTCGACACCAACAAAATTCGTCTCGGGAATAAGAACCCCATATTCGACACCTACAAAAGTCATCTCGGGAATAAGAACCCTAGATTTGACACCAACAAAAGTCATCTCGAGAATTAATACCCTGGATTCGACAAAAAATAATATTTTTTTAATGCTTAAATAGTAATATATGCTTAAAAATAAAATAAAATAAAACATATGTCAAAACATCTCAACCACAACGTTCCAACTCAGTCAACCTTTTTATCTTCATGTTAACAGATCCAGCCCCTAGTTGCTTCCACTGGTTCCATCTTTATCAAATCGATAAAGTTTCGCCTTTGGATCAAAAAGAGGATCTTCGTCACCAGTAGTAACAACAACTTCGTCAAGCTTAACAATCGGAGCGATGTGTGCTCCCGCATCTTCATCCTCAAATGCTCTTTTGTGTTCGGTTGTTGAAGCCATTGATTTTAATGATTGTTGATGGATCAAAGTTTTTGTGTGTGAATGAAGATGTTTTCTCAAGTCAATGAGGCACGAGGTGCTAAGGATACATTAAGGATACTCTTTTGGGGAGTCATGCATAAAAGATTTGGAGTCATTACATCTTGGGATATTTGTTATGTAAAATCTTGCTATTTCAATGTTGAACAATTTAAGCCGTTGTGCTTTGTATTAAACAATTTCAATAAATCCAATGTATCGTATTTCAAACGACTCTTTTAGAGGTCGTTCTCATATCTTGTGCTATTGATCTATGATGTAACGCTCCCGGACACATTATTCCGCTGCAACCCTATTTAGGGGTGTTACAGAATCACTATAGGTATGTGTTTGACTATGTAAAATTTGATTTTAATTTTCAAATACGATTCCATACATATAAAGAACGTTAAAAACGAGATTAAAATGAGAAAGATACGACATTTTTACTAAAAGTGATATTTATAAACGTTTTTAACTTTATAAATATGATTTTCTCAAACAATTAAATTATTTATATAATGAAATTATATAAATAATAAGTCAAGTATTCTTGGCAAATAACAAATTGTTGGACAAGTATATCATTTTTACAATTACAAATACATGAACATTTATTTTACAAGTACAAATCAAATTGTTTAATTTTATAAATTAAACGAACACTTTTAGGTGGTGATGTAACTATATAGAATTATATGCGGCATTAGTTATTCAAAGTACTTAGTACTTATGCGACCTATGTTTAATTAGGTTGCATTCGGTCATATCCGTGACATTTTCATTCACTTGATACATATACTTCAGTTCATTCACTAAGGTGAGTTCATAGCCCCATGTTTTACTATATCAACGATTTACAACTTTTGGAGTAAGAAACATGCATTGTTTTACTATTGGACGCAAGTGTACATTTTTACATGATTACGTGTTTGCCTAAGTAGCGATAACCCTCCGAGCCCATTATCATAAACTGTCAATTACTTTGTGTGAGCGCGAATGTTATAAATAAATCTATTTGGGATTGACATCCTCGTTCGGGTGAGTAGCGCTCACTGTGCCGGTTTACCGGACAACGGACGTATACCATGTCGGATTTGGGATGTTGCAGGTTAGAACACCATCAAGGGCAATGTTGGCAATTTATATTGCAATTCATACATGTCGAGCTTTATTGTCACGAGCTTAGGGAAATGTAATTACATTTTTTGAATTTTCATCTGATGCATTTCACGAGGAAAAATCTTGGCGGTCCTACATTATATTAATTCATAAACCTATGAATTTACCAACTTATATTGACGTTTTAAGCATGTATATCTCAGGCCAATGAGGATGATGGCGAAAGTATACATTGAGGATACTCTTTGGGGATCATGCATAAAAGATTTGGAGTCATTACCTCTTGGGATATTTGTTATGAATCTAAAATCTTGTTATTAAATTTGAAACAATTTAAGCCTTTGTAGCTTTGTATTAAACAATTTCCAATAAATCCAATGTATCGTATTCAAACGACTCTTTTAGAGTTCGACTCATATCTTGTGCTATTGATCTATGATGTAACGCTCCCGGACACATTATTCCGCTGCAACCCTATTTAGGGGTGTTACAGAATCACTATAGGTATGTGTTTGACTATGAGGTGTAATATGAATGAATATAGTTCTTTGAAAAATGTTGTTTGGTTGGGTTTGAATTATTTTAATATAATTTAAATATTTAAAATATATGTAGTGGAGAAGTTTGATGATTTAAAATATATGCGATGGAGAATGAAAAAATATGAGGGCCCACGGGAATGGACACCAAAGACAACTATCCCTACTATTATGGGTCTATCGGTGTGGATTGATATATTGATTCTTATAGTTATCAAGCAAAAACTTTCAACGGGTATCATTGTCATTCTATCATTCCCATATGCATATACCAAACGCACCCTAAGATACATAAAAATATATATTTTTTTCTTTTAAATATTTAACAAGTTTTGTGTGTGAAACAAAATTCATATTTTAAGATGTTTATTTTTCAAAAAAATAATCATAATTTTTTTAAAAGCTAGCGTGTTTTGAATTTAACACCAAATGTATATCTTTTTCTATTTAAAAAAAAGAAATGCTAGATCCACAAAATGTTTACAAAATAAACAATGCTACATCCACAAAGGATTTATAAAATTAAATCCACACAATGATTTGGCAAGTGTGTTGGTTTAATCAAATTGCATTGTAATTTCTTTTTCTTCTTGCTTATCCTCCATATTTTATTGACAAATCATTGTGTGGATATTATTTTGTAAAGTTTTGATAGATATAGCATTTCTCATTGCTTATTCAACTTTAATACAGTAAGTTTGTAACATTTGCTAAAATTATCAATATATGAGTGCCTAAAGTTGGATTGTCCGGACAATAACCAGGGGCGGATCCATAGTTTGAGTGCCCTCCATGGCTAGACGAAAAAGACGAGATTATAGTGTATTTTTCTTTCGGTTTTGAACGTTTTTTTAAATTACCCCCCACTTAAAACTCAAATTGCCCCCCACTCGCACACTAAAGTCCAACATTTAACGCTCTAAAATCTTATAAATCCTTCATTTTTAAGTAACAATACTCGATTTTTCATTTCGATCATAGTTGTTATCCTAGTTTTTTTCGCCGTATTTTATTGCTATTGTCAAAATTTTTTTTGCCCCCCACAATTCGTTTTTTTGGTTCCGCCACTGACAATAACATAAACTGTAAAATATCACTTTAGAGTTTAGACAATGGTTGCAATCATGCAACATGGCCGAATTTCGTATTCATTTTAGTGTCTTATACTTTATGTCAAGACAAATGTTCGAATTTAGCTAAAAGACATTTGCCATATTCTATAGTGATTGTGACAAAAAAAATTTCCTTCACTCAGAAGATACAAAGTTTATTGATTCAATATGCCAGATGGAATAAAATTAGTGAGCTAAAATGAAAAATGTGACCAAAAATGTATTAAATTTTTTTCCACCCACACGTCACTAACAAAGTTGATATTGGTCCATTTCATTCGAATATTCTTGGCCAGCTATTCTAAAATTTGGAAAGCGCATAAACCATGCGGAAAACATCATTTATTTTATCTTGTTTCTTTCTTATAGTAACGCGTGGATTAAAAATAGTTGAATGGTAACTGATAAATAAATATATGAAAATGATATGTCAACATGAATATTATGTACTTTGTTTTTGACGAAACAAAAATGCAATTATTTATTTTCTATTTTAGAAAACTTGTAACGTGCTGTTTCAAGAGCTTTCTATTGCTTTAGGTAAAGTTTTTTCTAGGTTCTTCCTTAAGGAGATCATACTTTTCCCTTTTTGGTCAAAAGGATCGTGTTGAAGCAATATAGAAAAGGATACAAAGCTAAGAGGAATTGCAATGACAACGATATTGCCTACATTTAAATTTTTTGGTTATGTGGGTTTATAACTCGACATTGCGAGCTGAGTAATTTCAAAGCGACTATCCGTTTGGATAACAATGAGACCCATGTGAATTTTCGTGGCCACCTTCTAGGGCTGTCTTTGAGAGTGTGCAAGGTGAGCAACAGCACAGGGCCTCAAAAATTTTAGGGGCCCCAAAATTTGTCCCGTTAACAATTATATGCATGTGTATATATATTTTTCTCGAAGAAAAATGTATTTAAATGAGAAAATATCTTAAATGATACATATGTTGAACGTTTAGATAACTAATTTGCATTATGTCCTATAGATGGTGACACTTTATATATAACAGTTCTCTTCGAAGAGCCTCAATAAAAGATTTCGTTCAAGGCCCTCAACATTTTCTAAAATTTAGGGACGGCTCTGCCACCCTCAAATATATACACCTAGCGAGGTTTGAACCCCTAACTTTTTGTTTGAGAGTCAAGGACCTTACCACTAGATTATTTGGTGGTGGTTAACTACATTTAAACTATCATAAAAAATTGAAAAAGGAGTTAAAAACGAAGAAAAAAGAAGAAGATATAACACATATAGTTCATTCATGAGTTGCAGTAGAATATTGTATTGCATTTTCAAATAAAAGGGTAATAACGCGGTGAAGCTTACTCACTTTCAGATCTAGCATGCACTGGAATCGCAACTAATGCGTTATGATATACAAATATTAACCCAAAAGAGATGATTTAAATGATATTTTAACGTTCTTTTTTTGGTTTTTTTAAGAAGGCAATGATATGAAACTACAAATTTATTGTGCTTTTGAATTTTTTTAATATAAAGGAAATAAAATACGAAAGAAAAATGACATAAAATTCTTAACATTTTTCTTGAAGAAATTTATTTCCAAATATGGACGGATTTGGAACAAAACAAAACTACACCAAAATTATTGAGTACATATAATAATCAATATAATATTCAATATTTACTCATATGCGATTCTTATGATAAATTAAACATGCTTAAAAGGGTATAAATGTAATTATAACTCTTAATTTCTTTTCTTCTAGTTCTCGACTTGAAAACATAATTTTTTTTACTTTCCTTTGGTTTTATTTTAACTAAGAACAAGAAATAAAAAAATAAGTTTTTTCATTTTCTTTTTTCTTCTTTTTATTTTTAAAAATTATGAAAAAGGCAAAGAAAATCTACTTTTAGTTGATCTTGAAAAGTTTTTGAAAATTTTAACCCGGTCAAAGTAGGGCTCACAATTCTCAACCAAACTTCTCCTAATCTTGATCTAAGGGACTGTTTGGTTTGTTGTTAGGAATCACGATGAGTATCGGATTTTATATGAGATAGAATGACAATGAATATGAAAAAGTGTATGATTACGATTACGATTGTTTATGTTTGGATGACAAAATATGATATGAAAAAAGTGTATAAATATTTGAATTTTGTAAAACAGAACCTGATATAAAACTGCGTTATACTGTAAAACTGTCAAAAAAACACCCTTTCCGATTCTTACCACATCCCAAAAAAACACAAATCACACTTCAATTTTTTTTTCTTTTTTCCTGACAATTATTACAAACAACAAAAAAAATATCTTCATTCCGTCACCCCACCTATACATACACAACCACCTGTATCTATAATCTACACACCCACCTTAGATCTATAATCTATTCACACCATGCTTCATTCAACTTTTGCTAACAACATTCCGTAAATCCGCATGCCGTCATTTCCACCCTCACCATTACCGTTTCGTTACAATCACCGTCACCGTCATCACCGCCGATCAAACATTCCGGTAACCACAACTCTCCATCACCGTCGCAACCGTCACCGTTACAACCGTCGCAACTGTCACAATCACCGTCGCAACCGTCACCGTCATCGGTAACAATGGATCACGTACTCTCAGCACTAAATGAAACAGTCTCAGAGCGCGAAAACACGTATATCCGAGCCTATTCAGTTCTTCGAACTCGACGAAACGACAGGATACATCGATTCGAAGAGATCGAAAGAGGATTCATCGGCTCTTTACAAATACCGGCGCGATTATAAGTACGCGAAAGAGCTGCTTAGGGTTTGTGATTGTGATAAGGATGGTAGAGTTGAGTATTATGAGTTTAAAAGGTATATGGATGATAAGGAGCTTGAATTGTATAGGATTTTTCAGGATATTGATGTCCAGCATAACGGCGCGATTTTGCCGGAAGAGTTGTATGATGCTCTTCTTAAGGCTGGTATAACATCTCGCTCTCGTTTTCGCCTTTTTTATTACAAATTATGTGCGAGAATGTAATTTAATGCATCGTGTTTTATAAATACTAGTTTTAGTGCCTTACAAGTCTAGTTTGTTGTTATGAAGTCAGTTTGATGCATTTTAGTTATAGCGCGTAATTTGTAGAATGTAGGATTGTTGCGTATGAAAAGCCGAAAAATGAGGTTACGGAAATTAAGCCGAACAAAACAATCTCGCAAGTGCAAAATAAGTCTGGTGAACTTTATGATGCATTTTAGTTTTATATCTTACTGTCTCGCTTTTGTTTTTCGCTTTTTTATTAAAAATGTCAGTGTGCTAGTATATTAATGTGAGCGCGGCTCTAATTTGATACATTTTATTAACTCTTACGGTCTCGATTTTCGGCGTTTCTGTTGTTTTAACGCGTGAATTAATTTGATAGACTTTTAGTAATATTACTGTCTCGCTTTTGCTTTTCGCTTTCTATTATAAGTGTTAGCAGGGACGAAACCAGGACCAAATATAGCCGGGTGCACAAATTTTTTTAAACCGTAACACTAGAAACACTTTTCGATGGACTGGGTGCATTAAAGATACATTTAGGAAAAATCGATGTTTTTTTCAAAAATTACACACATAATCGAAAAAATTCATAGGGTTCCCGGGCACCCGCGGGAACCCCCTGGTTTCGTCTGTGTGTTTGTATATACGTAGTATATTGTAGCTATATTTGATAAGGCTGGTATTATATTCCACTAACTGGCTCGGTTTTCGATTTTTCGCCTTTTTATTACAAATGTAGGACTGTAGGTTTACTAAATATATTGTAGCTATAATGTTTGCGCGGCCATAATTTGATACATTTTATTATATATTATTGTCTCGCTTTGGTTTTCAGCTTTGTTTATAAAAAAATGTTAGTATTATGTGCTAGAATGTAATCTGATGCAGCGCGTTTATATAATAGTAGTATTCTGCTGGACTGTAGTTTAATGGATTCTAGTTTTAGTGCATTAAAAGTCTATTATGGTTTTGCGGTTTTTCGTTGTTATGAATTCAGTTTGATGCATTTTAGTTTTAGCGCGTAACTTGTAGAATGTAGGATTTGTTGCGTATGAAAAGCCGGAAAATGAGGTTACGAAAATTAAGCCGAACAAATTAAGCTCGTGAGTGCAAAATTAGTCTGGTGAACTTTATGAGCGTTGTAGTTTTAGCTCGTGAATTAGGTTGAAGTTGTATTTGATTGATAATGAGTATGTGTGACAGTGTGAAGTTGAATTGTGTAATTTTTAGAATGTAGGATTGTTGGGTATGAAAATTCGAATACTGAGCATATGGAGATTAAGCCAAACAAACTAAGCCTGAAGAACTTTTATGATGCTCTTGTTAAGGCTAATATTGTGTATCTTACTGACTGACGTGCTTTGTTTTTCGGTTTTTTATTTTGTTATTGTTTGGTGCATTTTAGTTAGAATCTGGATGTGTATGGCAAAGTTATGTTTGGTTGATGATGTGTAAATGTGTAAATTATAGAATGTAGGATTGTAACGTATGAGAAGACGAAAAAATGAGGTTATGAAATATAAGCCGGACATAATAAGGTTGTGAGCCAAAAATAAGCTAAAACATATACCAACTCATTACTTGTTCAAGTCAAGAGTATTTGAATGTAATGTTCCGATGATGTGTGAATGCGTGATTTGAACTGTGTAATTTATAGAAATGTAGGATTGAGTGATTGACCTCATGAAAAGCCAAAAACAAAATAGTTCCTACGTCAGGAAAAAAGCTGAGAAAAATGGACTCGTAAGCCTGGAAATAAGTTAGAAAAATGTCTCCTACTACGTGTTAAAGACGAGTATTTGAGTCTGTAATTTAATGTGTTTGTAGATAAGTATGATGAAAGAGTGGTTAGAAGTCGGATGTGTGTTTGACACTATGGTTGATTGATGAAGTCTATGTAGATTCACTATGCTCCTCACTACGTGTTAAAGACAAGTATTTGAGTGTAATTTGATGTGTTTTAGAATAAGTATGTGAAAGAGTGGTTAGAAGTTGGATGTGTGGTTTGACACTATGGTTGATTGATGAAGTCTATATGTGTGATTCACTGATTTGAATTGTGTACGTTATAGAATGAATGTAGTATTGTAGCTTTATTATGTGGTTTGTTAAAGGAAAGAATGTTTGATTGTAAGTTGTTGAGTGGTTCGCGTTACCCAGTTTTGTAGATCGGTGGTTGGAAGCTGGATACATAGTTTAAGATTATGATATAAGATTTTGTGCTCGTCTGACGGTGATGTGGATTTATATATAATAAGTATATTGAATGTAGTAGTATTTGTGGCGTTACACATGGCATGGTATGAAAAAGAATGTTTGGAAGAAAGTTTTTCCGTGGCTATTGACCATTGGCTGTGGATTATCTTTATCATATGATTGATGCATTTCACTTAAGTGTTGATTTTTGGCTAGAAACTGGATAGATATTTATAGTGGATATGGTGTGTGCTGATTAGAGTGCCAATATTTGATTGGAATTTGCCTGCTTTATAAGAATGTAAAGTATTGTGCTTTCACATGGACTCAAAAGAAATGTAAATGTTTGGATTAAGAGTTTCATTCATGGACATTTTGGTGATGATATTGTGTGTGGATTTGATGGCATTTTTCAGTTAATAGTTAAAATTGTTGCTTACACGTTAGGCCATTAAAGTTAACAATGTTTTGCCAAGAAAGTTTTTCTTGGATCATTGCCCTTTTTGTGTTCACTTTGCTTGATGATGTGCAGACAGGACATTTGATTTTTATAACTTTTAGTTATAGAATGTTGGTACGCAGTGACTATAAAGAAAGAAGAGTTAGTTCTTGGACCAGGGGACCAGTTCTGCACTGCTTGACTACCCTCACTTTGTTCCGTCTTTGGGTTTGATTTCTTAGTTACGAGGATGACAATAATCAAGATTATTTCTAGCTTCTGGCCAGGGCCGTCTTTAGGGGAGTGCGGGAGGTGCCATTGCACAGCGCCACCGCTTTACGAGGGCCACAAAATGTCATGCACTTGTATATATATACACAATATGATGCTAGAGTTAAATTAATTCATGCACTATGGATGCATATTTATTTTGTGTGTGTGTTCAAGGGCCTCTTTGTGGTGATGGCACGGGGCCACCGAAATCCATGAGACGGCCCTGTCAGTGCCTCACACTGTTTATCTACTAAATGTTTCCACGGTGTGTGTGTGTGCGTGCGTGTGTGTGTGTGTGTGTGTGTGTGCGCGTGCGTAAAACCTTAGGTCTAGTTTGTTCTTTAGTCAATACTTATAGTTAGGTTTGATTAGGCATTTGCTTGACAGGCTCACAGGCCTTGATATTTTGTGGTAATGGTTTATAGCTATGATCTTGTTCGGTGAGGTAATATCATCCCCCCTTTCTCTGGATTAACAACTTATTCTGTGCATGGCTGATATAAAAAACACGACTAATATATTGCGACAGTTAATCAGCTTAAAGTCAAGGAGCGAAGCTGCATTTTAGACTTCCATTTTGTCTCGTAAATTGTAAAGAAATACAATAGTCGAAAGAATTGGATAATTTGATTGTTTCACAATGATGCAAGTGGTGGGTACCATTGTTGTTTACGCCTTTACAGCTTTGTTCTCTTTAAAATGAAAAAGCAGCAAAACATGGTTTGTTACTATTTGTCTATCTCCTAGGAAAAGACCTTTCTTTCTCTTTCAGAGAAAAGGATCACCTGCATGTGTTTCATATATCTTATAATTTTATCCGTTTTATCAACCCATCTCTTTATTCCAATTGCCTTTACCATGTTCATCAATCATCATCATCTTAGACTTGTCTTTTATGTGGCATAATCCAACTTTTTATAAAGTTTTTATCTTTTTGGTTTTCATTGATATCTGTTTTAAATAGCCTCTTTTGGTTCTCTAGACCTGGAAATTTTTGATCAGTTTGCTGCTTCTCTATGACTAAGAAGTTGTAACTTTTTTTTTACGTAGTATTGCTTTTTACCGATCCTTATTCACGAATCTCTCCTTTCTGCTTTAAGTATAGTGCTTTGGTTGTCAATCATAATTCTGTTGTCAAGACATCCTTGTTGCATATTCATGTGGTCTAATATGTATATCATGATAGGAAGCTATGAATGTTATATAGGAAATAATCACAAAATACAAAATCTGCACGCTTTCAAGATTCAGGCGTCTATTTTAAGGACACTTAAATCAACCCTAATTTAATATCTAGATTAAACATAGTGCTTATATTTTCGTAATCCTTATGAGTAGAATTGCTTCATTACGGAACTAACAGTTTTACCTATATTGATTTTGTAAATACTATCATCGCCTACTTCACTAATGACCCCTAAATAGTAAATACTGCATCTATAACATAATAGGTAACTCCTAATACTGTCTTCAACGGGTTATGGGTCCCAATACCGTCTTCCACAGTGTTTTGGGGGAGGTTGAGACGTAGACAGCCCTACCCCTACCAAAGGTAGAGAGGCTGCTTCCGGTTCTACCAAAGGTAGAACCGGCCTTGCAAGGGGTAAGGATTGAACCCTTGACCTCTGTCTCCAGAGGCAAGGGGTAAGGACCTCCGGCCTTGCATCTATAACATAATGTTGTTACTTATTTACTAGGTTTAACAGTGTTTATTTTCGTTGAATTGTCTACATCTTATTAGCCATTACAGCTTTTCTTTTGCAGGGATTGAACTAGATGATGATGAACTTGCTAGTTTCGTGGAACGCATGGACAAAGATAACAATGGCATCATAACTTTTGAAGAGTGGCGAGATTTTCTTCTTCTGTATCCTCATGAAGCTACAATTGAAAACATCTACCAATATTGGGAACGAGTATCACTTGTAGATATTGGTGAACAAGCGGTGATTCCAGCTGGCATCAGTAAGCACGTTCATGCCAGCAAATATTTGATTGCTGGTGGGGTTGCTGGAGCCGCTTCTCGAACCGCTACGGCTCCTCTTGACCGTCTTAAGGTGATGCTGCAAGTTCAGACTACTCGTGCTGCGATTGGGCCCGCAGTTAAGAACATATG
>BQNB010111589.1:0-22322 GCA_026074375.1 Tanacetum coccineum | reverse complement strand
AAATAGACAAATTCATTGACAAAATCATTTTGGATTGAAACTCACTCTTGAGTTAAAAATGTTGTATTTGTGTCAACTTGTTCATTTTATGTGTTGATTGCATGCTATGTGTATTAGGGTAGAGAAGAAAAGAAAATAACTTTATGCAAACATACAAACTACTCATGTAGTTAAAGAGAATTATTTTGAAATTGAACTCGGTATAGTATTGCATAACTGCTGTGCGGTTGTCGTAAAGACTTCAAAACGATGTTTTACAACTCCCTAGGCAGCGTACCTAATCGTTGTAGTAGTAGTATAGGTAAGACTCGAGGGTTGTTATCATTCTCTAGGCGAATAGGTTGGGAAGGCTCGAACATAATCTAACAGAGGTCTACGGGGTTGAGAGAATATTCTTTTTGTATTTTTATTTTATGGAAAGTAGGTAAAATCATATGTTTGAGAGGTTGGTTTGTTTTAACTAATTAATCTACTATTCTAATCTACTGGTGATAACTTTATGATAAAAAGATGTATTTACTTAATCATGTACTACTCCTCAGATTGCTTCTCCTAATCATGTATCTTTGTCACACTTGTGATGATCTGTGTAAGTATTTCCTAAGTCATGAACGAATTACACGAACCTACCTTCTATTTAATATTCCGTTAAGGCAACACAGAAGTAAGGTAGTATGAAGACTATTACAAGGCCCCTAAGAGTATATTAAATGCAATTGAAATATCTTAAGAGGGATCAACCATATTAGGGGTAAGGTAGTATGAAGACTGTTACCGATGATATCCTTTCTACACACTCGCGTTTCCTTAGACGTCTATGCCATTTAATATCTTATGGCTAGTTTTCTAAAGCCTAACACGCACATCCATCACAAGAAGCAACATTAGAAGGATCTACAATCTAAGTTTCATACAATCATAAGTAAATACAAGGGAGGGTTTAGCCTAGCATGTTATAAAGAAAGCAAGAACATAAATCAATCAAACAACACATAGACATATTGAATGATTAATGATAAACAATCTTACTTGATTAAAACATGGATCAAGGTCAGTTACAATAGGGTTTTGAGGCCCTAAAGACGGCCTAAAAGCTGCTAGAATGATTAGGGTTCGTCTCCTAAAAGTTATACAAAGTTACACACTAAAAACCCTAAAATCGGTTTTGTATTTATAGGTAAAACGTTGTGACGGTGTCAAGTAATGGTCGCGACGCTGTCACCATGTCGAATCTTTTAGATCTGATTAAAGTTGGTTGCGTCCTGACGCCGTCATCAAATCCTCTACGCCATCACTAGAAAGATCACGACGACGTCGCTTTAGGCTTGCGACGCCATCAGCCACGGTTCTGTTAGGATCATTCTTCAGTGGGATTTTGGGTTTGTTGTAGGTCCGTATGTCTTGTCACTTTCTCTCCTCAATAAGCACAAGTCACGTGTGTATTTCTACAAAATGGTCATACAAATGCTAAAACCCTTAAAAACAAACAATTATCACATAATATGAGCATAATTTGGCATATTGTAGGGGGTTAATGAAACTGATAAAGTCTATAAATGACACCTTAGCAACCTTAGCACAACCAAGGTTGACAATACCCTAAAATGGTTCAATAGGAGATATCATTCTAACCTATTATAATAATGCGAAAACAAACTCTTAATGTTCAGTGTTGGTGCACTTACTTAGATACAGGTCAACATTCAATGTCCAGACTGGATAATCTTAGAGTTTGGTTTCTGAAAAAGGTTAATGTTAAGAATCAAGTGCCTTAGGGGATTCATAAACAAGAACAGTCTCCAATCATTTCTCAAGGTGTTGAGAAACAACCATAACTTTTACATTTTGATGATCCATGTCATGAATTTCTCCATGAAGTCTCCATTTCACAGGGATCGTCTTCAAACGTACAATCATCTTAAACTCTATTGGAAACAATTGGTACACAAATGATTAAAACGAATGAAGGTATTTGCACAGACAACACTTCAGACCCAGTTCCTAAATTGAAATTATGACTTCTGTTACTTCTGATCAGGGTTCGGACTTCTTCATAATACGTTTATGTACTTTCAGCTTAGAAATCGCTTTAAAAAAGAAAGGTATATGCTTTAGTGCACTTTATCTCCAAAAGAAGAGAAATCTTCTTGTTTACAACCATTCTCATCAACAATTTGTACACTTTCCCATGCTCGTTCAGTCAATAAGTGGATCAACGTACATTAACTTGTATTCTATTTCACTTGGTCAATCAAAAATGACAACCACGTATGCAATTTTTGAAGGGGAGAATAGTGATTAAAATGTGATCAATATAGTTCAATTTGGTCTCTCAAATGGTTAAAATGGCTTCTGAACATCAGTTCAAAACTCGTGCAAAACCTAGTTTCTTCAACACCGTATGTTCCACCATCCAAGAAAGACTATGATATCCTATTTCAACCATTGTTTGATATGAATACTTTCAGCCTCCATCAAGTGTTTTTGTATCTTCCAATGTTCCGATGCTACAAATTATCTGCTGATACAAACGGTTATTATTCATCAACCGCAATTGTTCGAGATTGTACCATCTGTAGTACTTATTTCAACACTGGGGAAAATTCAATCTCTAGTCATTCATCAAGGTGTTGAAGAACAAATTCAAGGAATTCAAAATTCTCAATTTAATAATGAACCCTTCCTTTATAATCTTACTCCAAACCCGAGTTCTGAAGAATCATCTTCACAAAGGGTCATTCCATCAAATTTGCATCAGCTCAATCAATCGTTTGATTATCTCAGTAAGTGGTCAAAGGATCACCCATTGGAGAATGTGATTGGCAATCCTTCTTGACATGTTTCGACAAGAAGTCAACTACAAACCCATACCACATGGTGCTACTTTGATGCACATGGACATCCGATACCATTAGGTATTAAAAAAATTGTTTGGGTTGAGCTTCTAATCCTCTCAAAGGAGGAATAAATGTGGTAATTTCTTCATGTATCCTATGTAAGTAATTAAAACTAAAAACACAAATATATTTTTCATTTTATTAAAAAACAAAATAGAAAAATATAAAACCAGAAAAATAAAATACAAAATTATAAAATTGGAAAAATCCAAAAATATTCTTCTTGACATGTCTTCTGAAATCGATAATATTTATGGGCTTAGAAATGTCATTCAATAATGACACGTTGTTATAAATAAAGTTTGAACATAAGTTCCAAATGTTTTCAAAAAGTCATTGGCTTTGCAGTTATTTCAGACTGCAACCCGATCATCATCTTAAAAGCAAGTATATCATCAAAAAGATAACTTGATCTCTCAACGGGAAATTCATTTTCTCGGCTATGATTCTACTTTAGATCTTGAAAAGGCCTATGTATCATTTGCTACACAACCGGGTTGTTTCCACAAGATTACGTTGTCGTGTCAATGCATTTATTCTTCAAAGGGGAGATATCTTCATCATAATTGGTTTAAAACATTGTCTTAAAATTAGAATCAGTTTTTCGACATCACAAAAAGATTTTCAAGAAAATTCGACCACTCGAACATATACAACAGATCTTTAAATAGAATACGGGTCTTTCTTCGAGAGGGAGAAAGTGTTTTTGAATTTTCTTCAACAAGTCACGAAAATTATACAGAAAAAGTTTTAACTTAACGAATAATAATTTGAGGGGGAGTTAATTTATTTTAACTCCAAAGGCTTAAGTTGTCATAAGTTAATAACTATATGGGCTTAAATATAATTTCAAGGTTAGTGGCTTAGGCTTAAAACTACATTCAATAAATATTGCCAACACCTCATAGTATTAAAAGGCTTAGGATTGTTTGGAAATAATTTCGTAGTTGTTAAAATCCTTGAAGTTGAAGATGTGTTTCTGATTCAATTAAGGTTTCCCCGACCGATTAATCACTAAGATTATTCTCAAAGAAGTAGTAAAATTTAATAAAAGAGTTTACATAGTTATGATGATTCTTTTAGATAGTCAGTATCCTGCAGGAAGAAATATGTATATTCGGGACTTAGTTGACTTAGGTGTTATCATTTCGGCTATTTAGAAGGTTTAATTGTCTACATCCGGGACTTAGTTGTCTTTGGTGTTGCAATATATATCATCTCTATCCTGAAGAACGCTCTGTATCTACTCAAGAAAGGATTCCTGGTTCGGGGGGAAGCTAAGAAAACTTTTAAGAGGAGAATGACGCGACTGACCACATATTGCTGATTCAGACAGAGTGACAATATCGGTTGTTCTCAGTCTTTGTAAGTTTCAGGTCATGTTTTATAATTCATCTTGTATACATGTAGTGCAACTTCATAAATATATAGTGTTCGAGTGCAATTTTCAAGAATTTTTCAATAAATTTAAAATCTTTCAAAATTGTGTACTCAACACTATATCATGCCCTCAATAATTGAGGGGGAGCTAAGGAAAATGTTCTAAGAAAATCATGCTATTAACATTTTTCTTCCCATTAATTTTCAAATCTCAAATAGCCATTTCACTCCATTGATATCAAAAACATCATATGGTATGCTATTTTTGAGGGGGAGAAAATTAGACTAAAATATAATGTGATCGTCTTTGACTCAAGAGCATAACTCTTTCCTCCTTGTGCAAAACTCTTTCGAATCTCGATGCACATGTGAAGGGGAGCATTTCTCATAAACGAAACTATTAAAGTACCGAACGGTTTGATTTATATCATGAGTACTTTGATTGATTTTCAAATGGTTTTATGGTTTCGATCTCTATATCCAATAACCAACTAATTCACGATGGCGATGGTGTCATAAGGTGGTTAAGGTTAGGTGTAAGTCCAATGATCCAACCAGAATAGGAGGGATCTACCCAAGCACATTCTTTTAGATAGAAATAGAAGTCCTTAGGAAAAATGGAGTTGATTAAAAATAAGGGAAAATGTTATATAAGGCATGAGCTAGCACTGGAACAATCACAACAAGGTGCTAGTGATGACCATCATGTAAACATTTGAAGGGTTGAAGATATGAAAAGAATTGTAACGTTAAAGGTTGAAAAAAAAGGAAAAAAGCCTCCTTACACTTAGGCAGGAAACCGCGGTGGTCTAAATACATATGCTTATCAAAATTACAAAGATGATTGTTGGCTATTGAAGATAGTCATCATGACCTAGTGATGCAATGCAAAACCCTCATAGCCACTAAAGTCTCTCAAAAGATTCTTGTATCATTTCACGGAGAGAAAACATGTAATCTATCGAATTTCTCCATCCGAGTTAGTTGGTATTGACAGGTTGGCAGTAAACTCTGCCTACGGATCACACTAAAACCAAAAACGCACTTATTGAGTCTAGAGCCAAAAGAGATTAATAAATAATCTCATTAGGACACAATTCCAATATACGCTTGCGGTTCATAATCAAAGAACATAAGTGTTTCTTAAGAGTCCTACGCATTATCCTTGTGATCTTGCTAGAACATTCAGAGTGGTGCTCCTTAGCATTTCACATTGACGAATGGAAATCCTTCTAGTTCAACATCAAACAACACTGCGGTAGGTGACTTGTGCGATCCTATATGGATCAAACTTGTGTCAACTGGATATCAATTTGGTCTAGTTTATGATATTAACGGACTAAGTCGGTAAGATAGTAACTAATTAATTCACTCATACCGTTGTTGTCTTGTTGTATGTTGCTTTGAGACGTTACGGGTAATGAGAACAAGCAAGTACGGTGATTCTAATGCAATCCGTGTTAGAGGATCCAATACTTTAAGCTGGAAATCCTATCAAGGATATTCTTCTAAATTAAACCTACCTGATTACAAGTCAGTCCTCATGGAACTGAAGGTTATCGCTGCCTATATTCGACGAATAACAAAGCCATATTCGTCCATATATGTGTTTATTACTTACTTTTAATTGCAGAATCATACGATGGTGGTGATGGCATATTCCAGCTGAGTCAGATTCACAAACGCATGCTCATACTCAAGACTTAAAGTTAATTCAAGAAAGCTCAAGATCAAATAAAGATAAAGACTTTCGCTACTCTAATACTCAATGTCTTCCTTAAAGTCATGAAGTAATCAAGTTAGTAGTTATCAAGGGAGATTGTTAGACAGCTTTTAAGAAATCAAAAAGTATGAGCATGTTGGTTCAAAGACACAAGATCGCAAGAAGGCAAAGTATAACAAGATGATCAAGTGAGGATGCAAGATTTATGATCTCAAGAAGCTTAATATCAAGTGATAAATGCTCAAGATCACGAGAACATCAAGCATGAAGGAACAAGCTCAAGCTCAATGATCAAAGAACACTACGAAAAGATACAAGATAAAGATCAAGATTGAAGACTACGAGAAAGATTCAAGAACATTCATAGAATGCAAAGCTGAAATTTTTGTAATCTAGAGTGACCTGTCTTAGGGGGTGATTGTTAGGAATCCAAAAAAGGATCGATCACTCCACGTATTTACTTAATTAGCTGTGTAGTCTTTATATGTATTAGGTTAGGAAGCAAATCGGGCCGACTTATAAAAGCCAAAGGAAAGCCAGGACTTAGCCCATGCATTTATAAGTATTTAAACCCTAGCCACACATGGAGAGACTCACAAGATTCATAGCCACATGCTCATACCCAACTGACAAATATAAAGACATCATGAAAGCTCAAGTACATGTATCAAGACTTCCGCTACTCTGATACTATACGTCCTTCTTGAAGCGACAAAGTGTTTAAAGTTAAAGAAATTCAAGAAAGATGCATTATCAAAGCTTTTCAAGATTATTAAATCAAGAAAGGTATGAGCATGTCGGTCCAGAAGTTACAAGTTCACGAGATGGCAAAGTTCACAAGATGGCAAAACGAGATTATGCTTGGTTGATGATTTCAGGAAGCTCAAAGATCACATTCATGTCAAGACAAAAGAACTAGCTCAAATCCAAAGTCAATGATCACTACATCAAATCACAAGTTAATGATTGAAGTTAAAGACAACGAGCTCAAGACCGAAGTGAAAGCATAGTATGCTAAGTTTAAATTTTTGTAAATTGGAGTGACCTCCCTTAGGGGGAGATTGTTAGAAATACGAAAAAGTGTCGGTCACTGCCAATATAGTTAGTCATAGCTCGTAGTAAGTTGTATGGTTAAGTTAGAAAGCTAACTGGGCCAAAGGCCCATGGATAAGCCTACTATGAGTCCATAGCCGGCCATAGTAAGTCATATATAAACCCTTTCCATAGCTTGGAGAGGGTGTTGGTTGTTCATTTGTCACATTTTTCACTAAGCTAATATTAGTATTTTTCTTTTTCTCTCTAAAACTCTAAGTGAATCAATCCATACTTGTGTTAAGATATTCTATATGTATTGCTATGCATTCTTATGATGATTGATGTGTCGTTTAGTATTGATAATTATATTATCAAGTTTTACTATATATATTTTGCCAACTTTACCTATTAACTAACACTAACGGGCTATATACCCGATCAATTGTAGGTTCGTTAGTAAGTAGGGTGTCGATTACTAAGAGTGAGTGTTAATACTCCATCTACTAGTATTCTAATTATCTAGGTTAGACCTAATTAATCCTAATTAAATCTAAACTGACGCAAATAGGGGGGTTGAGCCTGAGAGAGTGGCATGAGTTTTGGTTTAATCTGAACTAATATAGCGATAAATAAGAAAAATAAAACACACAAGTAGATAAACAAACGATAAAGAAGAGGTCAAACACTTATTTAAGGAAAACGTATTAACCAATTTTATTTAAATAAGATGTATGAATTGTCTATGTGTGCAATGATTGTACTACGTTCGCTGGTGGTATACCATTCCAAAGCTAGGTGGTACTTCTCTCTAAACTCTAGGTTTATATAACGGTTAATCCTATCACAATCAACCAAACCCGCATAAAGTTCAAACCGTCGATTATAATCTATCTAGGTGACAATATTAAAACCTAGCTCATCGAGGCTTTACCAACTTATGGCCTAATGGTTATCTATATACTAGTAGTCTACAATCCACTTAACTACCAAAGGAAACAGAATATTATTTATAGTCCTAAGATACCTTAGTCTATCATTAAATTAACCAAAAGTAGAAACATGATTTTATTTGTAGTCTTAGTAATCTAGTTATATAGATAAGTTATATCTAGTATCTATCCCAGACTCTAGCCTATAGCCTAAATAACAATTAAGTTATAGCGCTTTATTTATAATCCTAGATCCAGCTGAATGATAGATGAAAGCATAATCAAGCACATAAACGGATATGAAGTGATAAACATAATTAACATGCTACGAAAGAGTAAACAAACGATATAAACAAATCAAAACATTAAATTATCATAATCTTGGCTAATACCTATAGGTATTAGCCCATAATCTTTGTAACAATACACAGTATCATATTCGGAACGATTCAAGTAGAGTTAATAAAGAAAACGATACGTTAACCAAACGATTATAGCGGAGTATAATGATTACAAGAGTTTTCCTATGGAATGAATGCACTTGCAGGATCTTCTTGTCTTCTAAAATCTTCTGAGAATCGTACTTGGTGGTTTTTGCTCTCTGAAAACCAAATGCTGGGTTTTCTATTTATAGTTTCGCAAATTTGGTCGATACGACGTATTGGTGAGGTCCAATACGGCGTATCCGAGGTATTTAGATTGGGCTCCACTATTATTATATTCCACAATAATCCTTAACCGCCTCCCAATACGGCGTATTGATGCATCTGGATACGACGTATTGAAAGTAAAACATGCTTGTTCTGAAAATTGACCAAAGTTTCATATACGACGTATCTGCTGATGTGGATACGGCATATTCTTCAAAGTCAGGAAATGGTCTTGAATTCGTCTAAGTCTTGGGATACGGCGTATCTGTCTAGAATGATACGGCGTATTGATGTCAGATCCAGTAGACTTTCTTGAAATTCTTCGTTTATGCTCCAAAATACGTTCTTTTCTCTATCTTTCACCAATTGCTCGATAATAACTGAGATTCATAAAGTAAGCAATTAAGTATCAAATCTTATATAAAATAATATAAAACAAGCAATATAGATGGGATAAATGATGCTAATAATTAGACGTTATTTGATGTCATCAAATATCCTCCCACTTGAATCCTACTTGTCCTTAAGTAGACTTTTAGATTTATCTTATGAAAACGTATCCCAAATGAATGTCTAGGATTTTTTCTTTAAGTGTTTTTTATAAAATTACTAGTGCACAACTGTAACCTTTGCCCTTTTTGTGTTCTGAATATTTTAATTTTAGTCCTTTGACTATTTGACGTTTGTTAGTTTATTCAGATATTATACCGTGTTGACGGTGGTGATTTTGTTGAGAATTTTGGTAATTTATGGTTTATTGTGAATAATAGTCCTTTTAGAGGTTATTATTGTGTTATTTGCATTCCGGGTGGTTGACCCGTGAATTTTGAGAAATGCTGAAAAACGAGTCCCGACACGTCTGTTAATGTCCAAATGAGTTTTGAAAGGTTTAAAGTGTAAATATGTCATGTAAATACTCTAGGTTAATGGAAAAGTATTTTTAAGATGAATAAAAATGCTAATTAACTTTGGGGAAAATTTTACGGTTGAGTTTTATGAGCTTTTAAGTGATCCCGACACGAAAAGAAAAGCCCGAGACCCCCTTTGGATGCCTATAACTGGTCGAAACTCCTTGGAGACAAGGAGGCATAATTTTAAGACTTATGTTGTTACAAGGGCAAGATATTTCTTTTTCATTTTCATTGCAAACATAATCTCACACACACCAAAAATAGTTTTTATCTCTTTCTCTCTTGCACCCTTGCGTCCGAACCAAGCACACACGCAAACACTTATATTTTCAAATTTTGATCAAGAAAACATGAAGACATAAAGATTTGGGGTTGATTCTAGTGTTCGGGTATTCATTTAAACAACGTTTGAGTTGTCCGGTTCGTGTCTACATTTTTGAAGATTTTCTTGTAATTTTCCAAATTTAAATTTCGTTTGTCCTTTTGGGTTTATATTGATGCATAGATGTTAGTTGTACAAGTTGATCGTCGTAACAATCAATTTTTTTTAAACGAAATAAATAAAAAGGGGTGTTTGGCTTGCGTCGAATAAGAGAAGAAACAAGAGGGTTTTGTTAGTTTTGATATTGTGGTCGTGATGGTTGAGAAACATACTAGCCGGGTACCCGCGCAATGCGGCAACGGGTACCCTGTGATTATATTTTGCGGCGAACAAATGTTATTCGGTTATACATTTTTTTCTAACAATAACCGTACAAATGAATGATAATTTGAATTAAAACAACTCTAACCAATAACAATGCAAAATATTTCATATCCGAATATACATAAGGTCTAACCGAAAGAAAGATACATAAGTATCATCTTTGAAACATAAATTAAAATAGATGTCATTACAAAATGAAATGTAATTTGGAAAGCGGATTGTTTTACCATCTTCTTTTATCGGCGGTGCATGATATATGATGCAAAACTATTTAGATGCCATACATTATGCAAAAAATGACCTTGTTTAAATATATATTTTGGTCATTTTAAATAAATTTAAATGTGTATTAATAGTATTCCATTTCGGAAATTAGTTAATAGATAATCTTACTATCTAATATACTTTCGTTAAATCAAACACATACCTTCAACAACTTTTCTTTGATTTTTTAATTCCTCAAAGAGTCACTACCTAATTTATAGTTGATTTTAGAAAACACTCTCTATCAAATGCTAGAATCCGTAGCCATCATCGAAAACACAACAACAAAATCAACGTGGCCATTCCCGCTGCTTCTCACAGGTACATTGCTAGTATTTTACAAATTCTCGTCGACACTCTAAAATAGACGAATATACATACCTTTTATCTAAAATCCAATATTAATGTTAAAAATCAACTTCAAACAACATTTCTATGCCACATTTTTGACTAAGCTCAAAAAAGAGGGTTAGCAGAAAACATATGAGTTTTGTAACCCAAACAACAAAAGTTGAACTTGAAGCGAAATCAGCACTTTATTTAAGAGTAAAATTAAAGAAACCTTCTACTTAAAGCACACTTGCTTTATAAAATTGAGAACTTTAACTTAAAAGACAAAGCGGATTTCCTATTAATTTTGACTTTTGAAACCCATACATATAGAAACATTCAGAATAGTCTATTAGACCATCAATATGATCTAAAACAGTCTTTAAACAAACTAAATTCGAATAGCTCAAGTAATAATCCAAAGATCAACCAATCATGTCCCAACTAATTTCTGCTAATAGCCTATTTTTTTGTTTTTAGTCCAATTACATCCCAATAATCAAATACCTTAAAAAATCGGTCCATATAATTTTCAATTCGGATGCATATGATAACAAAGCCCAATTTATATTTCTTACCTAATTTCAAAGCATATATAAAGGGTAATTAAAACCCTAACACTTCACTTTTACCCTAAAAGTACTATACCAAAACTCACGCAGTCACATAAACTATCTCTATCCTTATCTTTCCTAAAACAAAACACACAATCTCATTGTTTCTTCTAAAAACTAATCTCAAATACAAACTACATCTTTACTGAATACACACAAAAATAAAAGACTTGAACCTTCTAAACCACCTATTACTCAAACTCGGAACACAAAAAAATAATGTTAGGATTTCTTTTGTGTTTTCGGCTTCAAGATCTTTGAAGAGATCTATGGTAAGGTTTTTGTTTATGTTTTTGGTTTGTGTCTTTGATAGATCAATGATGATTATTGTTCAAACTAAAAAATTTTATAGAAAGATTGGTAACTAAGTTTGAATGAAAATGAGGTCTTGTTATAAAAAAATTCTCGTTTTGAGTCTTGTTTAGAGAAGGGATGTCGATTGTGGTTTTTAGACGGATGAGACATAGGATAGCTATGGATTTGATTTTGTTCGACCGTAACGGTGGATGTGATTGTGGTTATATGTTGTTGGCAGTGATTTTCTCTTGATAGTATTTTACAGCTAGAAGACGATTGACACCAACAACCAAACCATCCAAAGCACCATCAGCCCATTGACACCAACAACCAAACCAAACAACCGAAGCCGCCCAACCTACCAAAACAACCAAAACCATGGCGATATGGTGGCTATTTCGGCAGATAGCGGCATGGTGGTAGTTATTGTGGTGGCAGTAGGTGCTGTTGTTGGGGATGCCGGTTGATGATGGTTTACAATGAGGTTGGTTTAGGGTTGTGTGTATGTAGATGTAATGAGAGAGATAGATAGATAGAAAGGAGAAGGTTTTTATATGATGTTTCTTAATTTTTGTTTTAAATGTCTACTGTTACGATGATAGATGTTACAATGGTATTAAATTATTAAATTAAATGGGTTGTATTTTTTGAAAGGCATTTAATGTTGGCTATTTTTTTTGTAAAATGTGAGGATTTAAAATTGTGAAATGGATTTGAGGGTTAGGAGGTTTTAAATGACCCGTTTTTTAAAGGCTTATAATGTTGGCTATATGAATGAACTTTTCCAAAGAAGTAATCTTTTTTACTTAAATATTTAAGACTTCTAAAAATAAAATGGGCTAAATGCTTTATAAAGTAGTAGAGATATTGCTAGATAGCTTATTTTTGTATAATAGCTTGTATATCGTAGTTTGTGGGCTTTTCGTGACTTATTTTAAGCTTATGTGCTCACGTCCTACTTTAAAATCACAAGGGAAGTGATTTTTATTATTTTCATGATATGGCGTATGTTCGTGGACTATTTTTATAGCTTATGGTAGTAATCTACTAGCTTATTTTTAAGCTTACGGACTTGATTTTTGAGCTCTTAGGCTCACGGCCCAATAAGCACGAATAAGCCATGGCTTTTTTGTTGGCTTAATGTGGTCCATGTTATTTTCTACTTATTAGTATGAGCTTATGTGTATAAATGGACCTTATTTTTGGGCTTGGAGACGTATAAATACCTTATTGGACCCTTGTTGGGCCTTAAAGCCCAATAAGCGATATTTAGTCGTTTTAAGAATTTTTGACAAACTTTTGAAAGTGAAATGTATTTACGAAGTGATATTGAGCGTTATTTTGAGAAAAATGTTTTAGTAAACGTTACAGATTGAGATTTTGGAATGTTGTCGAAAAAGTGTCGAAATGGTGAAAAATGTTGAAATTAAGGTTTAAAACCTTGGAAAACGTTATATAAACGTACAGGTCATATCGAAATTTTGTAAAAATGTTATACTTAGAAAGTTTTACTTAAGAACATGATTTTGGTTTTTAAATATTAAAATATTATTTTATTTATTTAATAGAAATCACTAAAAGACGAAAAATATAATTTTTCTCAAAACTTCTCTAATATGATTATTATGAGTAAACGTTTCATTTTCAACCATATTATGATTATTTTATTGGGAGCTAAAGGTACTGAATGGACTTATCGAGATATATTTATAATTATTTATTATAAATATGTACTTATATTACTTAGCTATTTTCTTTAAATAGTATAAGTATGTATCGTTGGGATATCGGATTGATAAGTTATTTTGGGATAAGGCGTCAACCATTACACCACTAAATTGTTATGGGTAATTGTACAACGCATCTAGCCTCTATGCATCAAACATGAAGACTGTTTTGGAAATAAATGATTAATTGGGACATTAATTGGACTAGGTCGTGTGCAGAGTCGTTGCATTTGCTTGTGTGATTAAGATTTGGTTGCTTAAGACTTGCTTGAGGTGAGTTCTCGTAGCCTCATTTTTCTACTGTTTTTTCGTTGGGAAAAAATGATACTCAAATGTGTTTTGAACTGTTTTGAAATTTGACTGTAAGAAATGTGGTTTTGTTTTTGGGACAATATATGTGCTTATGACTGTTATGTGAATATTATGTGTTGCACGATTATTTGGATCGGAGGGGTACGCATATCCCAGTATTTGTGTGGTTATCGGATCGGCTGGGTACGCCTACCTTAGTATGTGTGAGGTCCTGCCCTAATCTAGTGCTCCAGCTGGTAGGCCCTTTAGGTGCATAAGTGACATATTTTCTACCGGACTAGCGGTGATGCTAGGATGGTTCGACTAGCGGGTAAGCTAGGTCGAGTTTTACATGATTAGCGAGGATGCTAAGTCATAGGTGCTTCTCATATATTCACTATCATGTTGCACTTTTGTCCCCTATTTTGAGATATTGGTACAACTTTTGGGTTTAAGGTCAAACCTACGAGCTTACCAACATTATTGTTAATATTTCTGAGTATCATATTTAGGTGAAGTGAAAGATGAATAGTTGGTGATATGTGGTAGCAGGCTTAAGAGTATCCCGTATGGATTTTTTGTGTGAAGTCTTGCTTGTTTATTTGTTTGGCTATTCGTATTTGGAAGTTCTAGTTTAAGTTTAGATTTGGACCCCTCTGTGGGCATTCGAAATTTGTAAGAGATTTTGGATTTAGCTATGATTTAGAACATCACTCGAGGTTATTCGAGGTGGATGGTCTTCGTAACACTTGAAGTTTATGCATTGTAGTTTTCTTTATATTGTATCTTGTGTTATGATTGATCATTATGTTGCATTCCTGAGTTTCCGCCATTGTCGGGGTGTGACAGAATTGGTAATCAGAGCCAAGGTTATAGAGAACTAGGTAGATTGGCCTAGACTATAACCTAATATCTGTCATTTAGTTACGTATATGATCTATGTGCGCGGTGCTCCGCTTTTGCTTGCTTTCGCGTGTTCACGGTTTGGTGCTTTAGTTATGTCAGTCATTGAGATGTGCGAGCTTAATACTGAGTACGATTAGGAAAGGATGCGGATATAAATACGGTGGTCAACATAGTTATAAAAGTATCACAACTTACTCTTACTTGGTAATACTGTTCATACAAATTGATGTTGACACCATAAGGGGGTATTATGTGTATAATTATCTATATAGTAAGATATTCTATATATATGTTAGTCTTCCTACCTACCTAACGTTGCCCATGTTCTCCCTCGTGTTGATAATGCCGCCAAGGATGAGGACCTGATGTACTGGCCGGCCTGTTGCTGAATCACGAGGAGGGGGAACGGGTGAACGGGTTGGTAAAGGTGGGAGAGGTAGAGGACCTAGGAGAGGTAATGATGAGTGTGTTGACGAATTGAATGGTCAAGGGAATGGCCAAGGGTTGGGAGCTAAAAGGAATGTAGAGGGAGTCAATGAGAATGTAAAGGGAGTCAATGAGGGTGTAGGAGGAGCACCCGACTTCTCAACGATCATTGCCCAACAATTGCAGAACCTCTTACCCGCCATTTTAGCTCAGGTTGGTAACCAAGGAAATGTTGGAGATCAAAATGGTAATGTGGTTAATGAGAACGTTCAGGAGAACGTTAGGAATGTGGTTGTTCATATAAGGAGTTCTTAGCTTGTAACCCTAAGGAATATGATGGTAAGGGAGGTGTTGTAGTTCTTACTCGATGGATTGAGAAAATGAAGTCCGTGCAAGATATGAGTGGTTGTAGTATTGACCAAAAAGTGAAATACACTGCTGGTTCATTTGTGGGTAAGGCTTTAACGTGGTGGAACTCTCAGATCCGCACGCTAAGCCGGGAAGTTGCTGTTAGTATGTCATGGAATGACTTTAAGTTTATGATGATAGAAGAGTTTTGTCCTAGTCATGAGATGCAAAAGTTAGAAACTGAGCTGTGGAATCATGTTATGGTCGGGGCTGGCCATGCGGCTTATACTGACAGATTCCATGAGCTGGCTAGATTAGTTCCCTATTTAGTGACCCCAGAAAGTAGGAAGATTAATAGATATGTGTATGGCATTGCTCCGGCAACAACAGAGCCAAAGACTATGCAGAAGGTTGTTCAGATTTCTGGTGCACAGACCGATGAGGCTGTTAGGAATGGATCAATTAAGAAGGTTAAGAAAAGAGGAAATATGGGGGAACCTATCAAGGATAAGAATGGTAGGTATGATAATAAGATGACTGGGACTGAAAATGCTTTTGCTACAACCGTAAACCTTATAGGAAGAGAGAATATGGGTGTTTGGCCCAAGTGTACCACCTGCAACTCCTACCATGCACCCGGAGGGCCTTGTCGCACATGCTTCAACTATAACCGACTGGGTTATTTTGCCTATGGATTAAATAGTTGTGCCTAGGAATTGTGAACCAGTAATGTACGGGACCCAAACCTGCTCGGTGGAATCATGCCACGAATGTGGAGTTTTGATTGATTATAGGTATGGATTGGTTGATCTAAATCATAGCTGAAATCATTTGTCATGAGCATAGTAGTGAGGATACCATACTAGATGGCAAGGTGCTTAGGTATTTAGGAGAAAGTCTTGAGAGAAAGCGAGATCCTAGTTGAGTGCTAAGACTAGGATAAGAAACAAGAGAGATTGGTGGGGTTAGAGATTTTCCTGAGGTATTTTAGGATGATAACACCCAAATTATACATGTTTTCTATGGCGTTATTTGTATATATTTTATCAATTTCTCGTGAACTTTTGATACTTAATAGCTTAAAATTGCTTGCAGGTTCACTAGAAGACATCCCGAGGTTAGATACATCAAAATCAAATACTTACACGTTAAAGAACACATCATTCAAGAAAAGAACAACAATCAAGCCCAAAGTGTCAAATGTGCGCCGCACTTACCATTTGTGCGCCGCACTTACCTTCAAGTCAAAGACAGTCAAAATCGCATTAACTCAACAAGTACGCCGCACAATCTTTTGTGTGCGCCGCACTTCTCATCTGATATGAAGAATTTATGAAGACTTTAATGTATGAATTTACACCCTAAGTACGCCAGACATATTCTCTTGTGCGCCGCACTTACTCAATAAACATTTAATACTTGTGCATTTAATCACCAAGTGCGCCACACAATCTTTTGTGTGCGCCGTACTTTCACCCGAATTTCAGCCTATAAATAGAGCATCAAAATCTCTCATTTTGATATATCTCATCTCATCTCTCACACACAAAAACACATAACACTCTCATTCCAAACAACCTTTCTCAAGAATAAACACCATATCTTTTGAAGATTCAAGATCGAAGAACCAAGAACGAGGAAGAACATCATATTAGTATAAGCAATATAATGAAGTTTGTTATTAAAGCAAGATATGTTATGAACTCCTTAGCCATAAGAGGCTAAATCTCTCATGACTACTCGGTGATGTTATGATAATGAATAAGCATTTGGTATGATCGTGATCTCTTTAATCTCAAGCTTATGTTGCAATCCTAATATATCTTATCTTATCCATCTTTGCTTATCAACTTAAATTATATAATCATATCGGTATAGGTCGAGAAACCCGATATGACCTATGTGGTTTAAAAGATTTGTCTATTGTCTTTATCGTTTGTGTCGAGAAATCCACTTTTGTAAATTGATAAACAAATAAGCTTTGATATATTAGTAACTGGATTATTTGAGTGACACATTTGGTCTAGTTTAACTAATATATAGTCTTGAGTTAATTAAGTTAGTTGTGAAAATGTTTTTCTGACGAGAAATCCTTCTCTTATAATTAAGGTCCATTTCGAGATCAATATTATTACTAATACTTATAAATTATTTTTAACTATCCGAGTAGTCATCTTTATTATCATTGGTTAAACAAATTTATTTTCAGTTAAAACCTAGTTCTTTCTGATTTATAAAACACTAACTCAAATCCCTGTGAATAGACCTTGCTTACCTATAAGGTTATACTACATCGTGGGGTTATACTTTTACGCGTGTTTCCCTATAATAAATATGGTATTTTTACGTATTATATATTTAAAAGCTTTTGAAACACATCAAAGTTTTTGGCGTCGTTGCCAGGGATTTTTAGCTGTTTTGTAGTCAACTCTAGAAAATTATTTTTAACCCCCCTCTTTTTTAAAAATCGCCGTACAGTTTTCTGGGAAACTGATCCCTAACAATTTTCTATTGGATGCATGCACGTGCTTCCAATTCTGAACTTGTTGAACCTTTACCCTGAAACCTGAATCGACTCTTGATCGAGACTTTATCGACAAAAACAAGAGAGTCTTCATACGATCAAAGAAATAATCCACCACAAAAACCCTAAGATTGTCTACCCGCATTCTTTAAAATCAATTTATTCCGTCACTCTTCGTGATATTCTTCGAGATTACGATCCAATGGATGATGAACCCATGTGGGCTGCCGACCGTGTTGTCGCTTCGACTCCCGGTTCCGCAATCACTATTCCTGAAACCGTAAATGAATTTGCTATTAAAGGTAACCACTTGACGCTTGTCAAAGGAAACTAATCTGATGGTAGAACCAAAACCGATCCTCATAAACAGATTCATGAATTCCTCAGAGTCTGCGATATGTTTAAATATAGAGATACTAAAAATGAAGTCGTCCGCCTGATGATGTTTCCCCTATCACTCACTGGAGAAGCAAAAACATGGCTGGACGAACTCAACGAAGATCTATTGAAACATGGGATGAAACTTCAACTGTTTTCATTAGCGTTCTTCTCCCAGCTCCTTTTCGGACCGTCTCCTGGAGAAATTCGAGTTTTTTCTCAACATGAAATGTTTCTTAACCGATCGCTTGGCTTCAGTAAAGGAAATGCTCTGAAACTACCATGGTCACAATCTTTCCAAAGGCAACATTATAAAAATATTCATCATGGTCTCAGCGAGACAAGAAGTTCTGAACTGCCGCTGCTGTGGTATTTTTTCTCTATAAAATACCAAAATCATGCTTATCAGCTTCTCGAAGATAAAGTCTTACTCAAGCTCGATTGGTGCTAAAATCAAAACACCAAATTCATATTCTTAGAAACAACTGTTACTTTCGCTGATGAAGGTAGCAGTAATTCTGATACTAACAAAATTTGCCCAATAGATGCCTGACTCTGAAAATGGATGCTCAGTACCAAAAACTCCAATCTAATTCTAAAAAAACAAAACCTGATCTTGATGAAGATGACATACCCATGTCCCATGAAAAAGAAGTCAAGTTCATGCAAACTTTTCATAAGACACGTTTTTACAATGATTACCGCGACTGAGACTCAAATCACGATAATTGGCATTCAAACAGACGGAATGATTATAATCGAGATAACTACCGATCCAATACCGATGATAAATCCTATGATCTTCAGAAACAATTTAATGATTTCCTGAAATCTCAACAATCAACCAACGCTTTTGTCAAAGAAACTTTCATGGATCTCAAAACCCAACTCAAAACCGTAGCCAAAAATCATCAAGCTTCAATCCAGAATCTTGAGACTAAGTTCGACAGACTCGTGACAAGACAATCTGTCGTCCTTATGGATCTCTTCCAAGTAAACACTAACCAAACCAACAGAGCATAACTGCAATGCCTATCAACCTCCTCAATTCTCGCAATGAGCATGTAAATGCTGTATTCACAAGAAGTGGTAAATCTTATAACCCACCAGTTAACCCAAATGATCAACAAGACAATTTCGAAACCCCTATCAATTTCGATAGTGATGATGAAGACGATGAACCTACACCACAACCAAAAACTTAAAATCCAAAACCAGTTAAAGAAACTTCATTACCCCAAAACAATTCAAAACAAAATCCCGTATCCTAACGTCTAAGGAAGAGAAAATGGGGAAAAAAAACCCAATACGGAAAATTTTCAATATGATCCACGTGTTGGGATTAAAAGCTTCATAAGGCTGTTGGAATTACTGTTGCTCTTATCAAAGTTAGTGCTGCTCAAGAAGAAAGGTTTGTGTTACTACTGCTAGCAAAAAGATTGTGAAAAATACGCTAAGTAGTTACTACTGTCAGTATAAACTTAGTACTGCTAGTATAACTTAGAACTGCTAGTATATGTTAGTACTGCTAGAGTAAAGTTAGTACTGCTAGAGTAAAGTTAGTACTGCTGGTGGAGAATGAAGAAAATATTCTAAGTAGTTACTACTGCTTGTACACAGTTAATGCTGCTGGTGTATAAGTTACTGCTGCTAGTGTTCAGAGTTAATGCTGCTGGTACAAAGTTACAACTGCTGACAGAGTTACAACTGCTAATGGATAAAGATTGATTAAGATAAAGATTGCTTATGTGATATGTATGAGATATTTTGGTAAAAGATACGTTAATTATTTGTTTAGAAGATCAAGATAACTTGGGAAAATTATTGTAAGCCAGTAGGAGACTCTTGGTGTATAAAAGGAAGGTCCTAGGAATGAGATTGATATCTGTTTAATTGTTTGTCATCTAGTTCCGTTGCTTCAGGTTTGTAAACCCTAACTCTTAAGAGTATTCGTATTATATTGAGGCTGAAAGTTTGGTAAACTATTTGTTATTGATCTTATTCATTATTGTTTCATTGAAATTCTTCTGAGTATCATTGACTAGATTCCGCATAGTCTTTGATATTCACAATCAAAGTTTCTATCATAGTTGTTTTGGATTTATTCAATACAACTTAGGCTTACTACCAAGCTAAGCATGATCTATTATATTGGGATCCAACAGTAGTATCCGAGCTTGTATGAAGCTTTGAATAAAAGAAAACTATTACTACACACATGAATCTTCTTTCTCAAGAAGCAATGGATCTTATCTACTTAAAATATAAGCTACCCTACTCCAACCTGGTGAGTATGATCTCTGGAAGATGAGGATGGAGCAGTACCTACAGTGTGTTAATTACACTCTATGGGAGATCATAGAAAATGTTAATGCTCCCATAGTAACAAAAACTTTTAATGGTAAGGAGACTGCTATCCCTCCTACAAGTGTTGAAGAGAAGGCACAAAGCAGGGCAGAGTTAAAGGAAAGAAGCACTTTGTTGATGGCCTTACCTAATGAGAATCAATGAAAGTTCAACTCATACAAGGATGCTAAGACACTGATGCAGGCTATTGAAAATAGATTTGGATTTAAAAATAAATCATAAGTTTAGGGGAGGATTGTTAGGAATAAATCTTCACAAGAGTTAATACTGCCAAGGTATAACTAACAGTACTAACGTATAACTAACAATACTAATGGAGTTAGAACTGCCAGTACATACTTAGTACTGTCAGAGTTATTTAATACTGCTAGAAGAAAGATTAATACTGCTGATGGTCAAAGCTACTGACTTGGAGATAAGGATGCATTGAGATAAATATGGGATGTATATCTTTTATATTTTAGGAAGATTTGTATATGATTATAATTGTAACTGATCCTAAAAGTTTGGTAGTTATCTTGTAAAGGACTTCTTGTGATGTATAAAAGGAGATCCTAGGTTAAGGTTTATACATGCTTATGCTTAAGAGATAGAGATACATCTTAGAGAAAATACGTATAGCTTCAAGGTTTGTAACCCTAGTACTAATCAAGAGTACTCGTATTATCGATAATATTGAAGCAGTTATGTGTTTTATTAATTGTTCTTTGTTTTGGTACTGTTCCATTGACAAATACCTCTAGAGTATCAAAGTGTAGATTCCGCATACACTTTGATATACAAACAAAGTTTCTACCATTGTTATTTTGGATTCATCCAAGGTAACATACACTTTACAAGGTAAAGAATCGATCAAGGTGTGGGATCATCATGTTTCAACTGCCATAAGAGCTGACACTTTGCAAGGGAATGCAGGGCACCTAGGAATCAAGATAGCAAGAATAAGGAACCTATCAGAAGGACTATGCCTGTTGAGGAAACTACTTCAAATTCCTTAGTGTCTTAGTGTGATGGATTTGGCTATGATTGGAGTGACCAAGCAGAAGAAGGTCTAACCAATTTTGCTCTTATGGCTTATTCTTCAACAAGTTCAAGTTCTTCTACAAACTCCAAGGTATCTAATAACTCAAATTGTTGTTCATCTTATTTAGAATGTGTAAAAGATCTAAAAGAACAAAATGAACAATTAGTTAAAGACTTAAAAACAGCTAGGATAAGTGATGTCTCTTATAAAACTGGTTTAAAATTTGTAGAAGCTAGACTGTTAGTCTTTAAGAAAAATAAGTATGTGTATGAGAAAGATATAAAACTCTTAAAACGTGAAATCTATTTAAGAGATTTAGATATTATAGAGCTTAAAAGGAAGTTAGAGTTGGATATAAAAGAAAAAGATAAGGTTCAACTTACAGTACAAAAATTTGAAAATTCATCAAAAAACCTAGGTAAACTTCTAGACAGACAGATAATGGATAAGTGTAAAACAGGATTAGGGTATAATGCTATCCTACCTCCTTATACTCGGAATTTTATGCCACCAAAATCTGATTTAGTTTATTGATTAAGGAATTTTTCTTTTTCAAACTATATATATAATATTATAATAAAATAAAATATATATA
>BQNB010111588.1:0-22322 GCA_026074375.1 Tanacetum coccineum | reverse complement strand
TTTGGTATATTATTTTCGCTTATTAAATTTAGTATATATTGAACCTACGGCTTAATGGATTTTTGACTTATTCGGTTTAACTTATTTTGATTTTGGCTTGATATTCTATAAGCTTATAGCTTATTATTTCGGCTTATTGGGCTTTAGGCCCATTGGGTCTCGATTTGTCTTTTGGGCTTACGTAATAGATATGGATTAAGTATTCTATCGGGCCAAGTAATTAAGACCTTAAAGTAACACCCCCAAAATCAGGACAACGCAGCGGAATACCACTTGGGGTGCTACTTCATAGTTCGTACGCACAAGTCACAGAAAACGACCTCAAAAGAGACGTTTAAGATAAATTTCACATTTGATATATTAAAATCAGAGTTTACAAAGGATCACATTTATAATGCAACAGAAAAACATTTTTAAAACGTTTATTGAAAGGTACTCAAGTTATTAAGCCTTCAAAAATATATCCGCGCGACTCGAATCCTCCCAATGCTCCACTAGTAAAATAGTAACCTGAAAATACATGCTAAAACGTCAACAATAATGTTGGTGAATTCATAGGTTTAAGTAAAAGCAGTGTTGAAATAATTTAAGTAATATTTCAGTAGAAAAGAAGCGTTACGATATTTCAAAGTATTATTTCTGAAATCTAAGTAGTGATTCGATAAGTCAAGAAATGATAATGTAATCAAACAGTTTAGTGGACCACAAGATTTAAGTAATGGTGGACTAAGTACGTATTCCGAAGTCCAATACAAGTAATAACAGACTATGTATATATTCCATAGTCCGAAACAGGTATTATTGCACTAAGCTCATGACACCGAACCTTAACATATGATGAGAGAGGAAGTTATGAGAGAGAGTTGATGTTGTAGACACCCAAGTATTGTTCTCCTGAGAGTTGGTGTGGCCAGACACCCACGTATTATTCTCTCTGAGGATTGGTGTTGCAGACACCCAAGTATTAACATATGCTGAGAGGGAGAGAAAGAAGGAAGGGAGAGAAGATGTTGCCAGAACATTAACATGTATTGTGAGAGGGAGTTGGTGTTGCCATACATCCAAGTATTATTCTCTCAGAGTTGGTGCGGCCAGACACCCAAGTATTATTCTCTTCGAGTTGATGTTGCAAACACCTAGTATAATTTAAAAGGTAAATGCATTCGTTTGATGTGGCACGAGTTATTAAATACCCGGACAGGGATTGTCAGTTTCAATAGATCTCAAATCATGTAGTAAGCAAGTAAAAGCTTTAGTAAAAATAGTCATATAATGCTTAAGTAGTAGCAATTTATAAGTTCAATTAGTAAAACGAGCATGTATTCTCACCCCGAAAACAGTTTATGAAAGCCATTAAAGAGAAAATATGGGGCTATGAACTCACCTTGATGTTGAAGAACGATTGACAGATAGGCATCTAATATGCACAACACAAACGGAAGACGAAGCGTCTCGATCAAGAAGTTGCGGTTTATCATAACGGCTAAGACCCACTAGCCTAGGATGATGCGTTTGGGTTTCCGATGAATGGTTACATCAACCCGACACGTTGATAAAAGATTTAGATTTTCAAGTTGTAATAGTTTGGTGGTTGGTTAAATAAAATAAATCGAAAAGCAAACGTAAAATATGTAATATATTCTAAAAAAAAAGAAACAATTATATAATTCATATGGTGAATTATATAATAAAGACAAACAACCAAAAGAATAAGTCGCAATATATAATACTTTACAAGTATTATATAAGAAATGTAAGAAAAATAATTGAAACGAAATCTTTCGACACATGTTCAGAAATCACCCATTTAATTAATAAAGAGTTCTTGCATACAAATAAATACACGTTTTAAAGTTACGAGTTAGATAAGTAACGTTTTGAAAGTGTTTACAAAAGTTATGATTTTATTTTCTAGTCGGGAGTTTATAAAATAATGTTTTATAAATTAGTATTTCGTTTCCTCGACGAGTTGTAACCAAAATAGTAGTCTCATTTGTAAGAGTATAGTTTTCGATTATTTATCATATAATAACCGATTATAAAATCTTATAATTATATAACTTCATTCTTTTATCGGGTTCTAAAATACTAGGATTATAGTGAGAATTAATAAGTATAGAAATTTATAATTTTTTTGGCATAACCTATTCATTTATAAGACGATTCCCATATTTATAAATTTCAATATTTTCCACTTTCAAAACAATCAATATCGCAATATATTTGCACGTTTCGATCGAATAAAAAAAATTAAAAAAAATAGGCAAAACCAAGCAAACCCCCCTTATGGGCTGCTGTCCCAAACACACCCTTAAGGGTTATTAAAAGCATAAACAAACACCCCTTATGGGTTGTGACAATACCAAACGCACCCTCTTGGGTGGCTGTTACGCCAAACGCACCCTTAGGGCTGTTAAGCCCAGAACCAAACACGCCCTTAAGTGTCCGCTGTCCCAAACCCCCTTGTTTGGGTGTTAAACCCAAAACCAAACATACCCTTTGCGGGCTGTCATAAACCAAACAACCCTTATGGGTTGTTAAACCCGTATCCAAACGCACCCTTTGTGGTGTCTATCACAACCAAACGCACCTTACGGGGGTGGCTGTTAAAACAAACGCACCCTTGGCTGACTTAACAACCAAACGCACCCCTTTTGGTGCAGATCCAAAAACCAAACGCACCCGTGGTGCTAGTGGCAGAACCAAATGCACCCTTAGCGGCTGAGAACCCAACCTGGACGCATCCTTGTCGTTTCTACGTCAACCAAACGCACCCTCATGGCTGTTTACAGCCAACCAAAGACACCCTTATGGGTGGGCTGTTAAGCCAAACGCACCCTTGTGGGTGGCTGTTAAGCCAAACGCACCCTAATTGGTGTCGAAATAAACCAAACGCAGCCTAGCTGTAGACCCGGACCCAAACACCGCTTTGGTGGGTCGAGAACAAAACCAACCGCACCATTGTGGTGGTGGCTGTCCAAAACAAACGCACCCTAGTCGGTGCTACTATCAAACCGAACGCACCCCCTTGGTGGTGGTGTTTTACCACCGAAACAAAACACCCCTAGTAGTGTTTCTACAACGGCGGTGGCTGTAGGGTGGAGATAACGTGGCGATGATGGTGATGATAACGTGATGATGATGATGATGGTGTGGTGGTGATGATGATGATGATGGTGTGGTGGTGATGATGATGATGGAGGTGGGGCTGTCGTCGGAGGGGGGGGAACGACGTGTGGCGGCGAGTGGTATGGAGGATCGGGTGATGAGAATCGTTATTGGTTTCGGTCGGAAAAGTCCGCCGGAAAAGTTTTCCGGCGGCGGCGTGGTGGTGGTGGCCGGCGGGGGAGGGGGCCGAAAAATGGGAGAGAAGAGGAAAGGTGTGTGTGTGTTAATATTTATCAAATGAAATAAAAATATATATAACTTATATATATATAAATATTTTAGAAGTAATAAAACAAATGTGGCAAGTGGGTTATAGTTCAAGGTTGATTCTGAAAATATTGCCACAGGGACCTAAAGTGTAACTTTCGTTAAATAACGGTTCGGGACTCGTTCGAGCCACTTAACGTATGATTCAAAATATAAAACTTGCGCCATTGCGTTCCAAATTATTTTTCTGATAAAAATGAGTATTTACTTGATAGTATTTCATAAATATTTTTATAACGTTTATAAAAATATTTGTTATTTATTTTGTGACCAGGTTATGCCTTGTCCGAAAATAAAATAAATTTTAACTCGAATATTCTCTTTTTCTACAAACGTTTTTAGATAAAAGGTTAAATAATTTTATTTAATATTTTCATTAAATAAATTGGGATAATTAAATATAATTTAATTATTTTTGTGTCGGTACCCGTTGTTCTCGTTTTCAAATCAAATAAGTTTGAAAAAAAATAAGTTTGTAAGTGAGAGATGTGTAATAATAAATATGGTTTATTATTTAAATGACTTTACAAAAAAAAAATTCTAGTTACGTGATTATCGTTTTTAGTTGACAATAAAAGGTCAAAAGGGTCAAAGTCAAGTCAGACCCAAAAAGTCAAAGGGCAAAATAGTCTTTTAAAGGTCTGAAAATTACCGGTTGTTACACTTAATGGGCCTTAGGGCCCAATAAGAAGTAAATGGGTTTGTGGATTTATAAACGGACTAATGGATTTGATTTGGACTAAAAGGGGGTTAGTTGGACTTGTCGAATGTAAACGGACAATTTTACTACGGTTGGATAAAGGTATTGAAAGTGTTGATGTTGTCGGAAAATGTCGAGTTTTGCAAAAAGTGTTTTGGATTAAGGTTTAATACCTTGGAAAAAGTCATAAAGGCGTACGGGTCATGCTTAATTTTCAAAAGAATTATATACATTTTACTAAAAGAGATGAAGTTTTTAATAATTTAATAAAATATAGTTAATTTACTTGAAAAAAATTAATAACGAGACGTCGTACCCTGTTAGCCCTATAATAAAGCGAAATAATAATAAAATATTATTATTTTATTTAAATTATCAAGTATTTAATATATACGTATATATATATACTTATATATATATATATTGTATCGATTTCGGAAGTATGGATTATTTAACTTTGGCTTTGAGCTCTTGCTCATTCTTCGTCAATTTTTTGCGAAGTATTTTGATCGATTGTGCCGTTTAACGGATTGAGATGTTTGAGCCGTATTATATTGGTGCCGTGTTTTGCCCAAGTGTTTTTGAGTCATTTTTGCGTAATTACCACACAACCATAAAACGAGATAAAGTGTTGAAAATGAGATAGAGTCTTGGTGATAAGACGGCGGTTTTTGTGATAAGTTGACTTTATGAGTTAACAAGTTTGGAATGTTATGAAATTAAAATGGGATTTTAGGGATGAAAATGAGAATTTGCGTGAGTAAAGGCGAACACTTGTACAATAAGACAATTTTGTACGAGTATTGATATAGTTAGTATATGTTAGGTCGTTGCCGGGTACATTGTGCGCTTGCGTAGAGATTGATTGTGCTTTGCCTTTGAGATTGTGCGGTTTATTGTGATTGCTGATTGAGGTGAGTTCTCGTAGCCCCACTTTTTACTGTTTTTCTGTTGGGGGAAAATGATACTCAAATGTGTTTTGAAATGTTTTGAAATAAACTATGCGAAATGTGGTTTTGTTTTTGGACAAGATATATGCTTATGACTGCTATGCAAATATATGTGTTATGATTTGACTTGCATGCCTCGGTGTGGTACGGCAAGGGTTGTGATTTTACTTGCATGGACTGTGTGTCATGGCAAGGGTTGAGGTGCCTGCCCTAATATAGTGCTCCAGCTGGTAGGCCCATTAGGTGCGTAAGTGACATATTGTGATAAGACTAGCTGTGGTGCTAGGTCTTGGATTGCGTATTGTGATAAGACTAGCTGTGGTGCTAGGTCTTGGATTTGTAACATATATTCACTGTCATATAGCATTATTGTCTACTATTGAGTTATTGGCACAACTTTTGGGTTTAAGGTCAAACCTACGAGCTCACCAACATTATTGTTGACGTTTTCGAGTATCATTTTCAGGTGTGTCAAAAATCAAAGGTATGTGATTGATAATGGAAGCGAAAAGATGTAACCCAAGGGGACTGGGTAGAGATGGACGTGATTGAATTATGATAAGTTTTTAACTTGTAAAGTTTTGTAAACTTTGGTTTTATGAATGTAAAATATAAAGTATATGATCTTGTATCTTGTGCGATGAAAGGTATCGTCGCATCTCGTGTTTCCGCCACTGACGGGGTGTGACAGATTGGTATCTAGAGCCAAGGTTTTAGAGAATGCCGGTTTTTGTAAAATAAAAAGAGCAACTCTAACCAGAAAGTGAAGTCTATTTTTAGTAAAACCTCGAACATGGCGAAAGTTGAATAACCCGAGCAATTCATGGTATTATTCCTAAATTACGCATAGCCTGATCAACTATGCTTAATTCATGAAAAACTATGAAATGATGGGGTTAGTTTTCTAAAGCTATGTTAGGGGGAGGGAATGGAAGTGTGACCACCTGAAAATGATAGGATGTAAAGTGATAAAAACACTTGTGAGTGTTGAGATATGAGAATGCTTGCGAGCATTAAAGTTGATTGATTTGTGATATCCGTGTCACCCTTAGTTGCGAGCATTGGAGTTGATTGATTTGTGATATCCATGTCACCCTTAGTTGCGAGCATTGGAGTTGATTGATTTGTGATATCCGTGTCGCCCTTAGTTGCGTGCATTAGACTATTAGATGATTTGTGGTATCTATGTATTTTTAGTCGCGTACATAGGATTGATAGTTGATTGATGGTCCCATTATGCCTTGGTAGTGCATGCATTGGGTTGATGGTTGATTTGTGTTGCCATGTGGCTATAGTAGAGCGAGCCTTAAATGATTAGGTTCGATTTTGGTTTTCCATGCTGCCTTAGTTGCGTAAGCATCGAACAGAAGGATTGGACTGTAGTTGCCCTGTTGTCTTAAATAGGTTGCATATTGCCTTGAGGATTTTAGTGGAAAATGTCGCAGGTAGCGACGTGATTTGATGATATGTTTTTGTGGAGTATGTGTTTTGTGCGATGACCAGTGGTGCCCGTCGATGCCAAGCTTGGTCGATGATTATCTATTGTTCTTATTCTTCCCGATATATTTAATATATACGGTTACGGACGTCTAATTTCAAACATTATGATGATTTGTATATGTAAGCAATAATGATGCTGATAATTTGGATAAAAATATTTTATACTTATACCATTTTACCGTGTTATCACAGGATGTCTACCCCAGTGTTTGTTGACCCAAAGAGTTCCACCCAGGCTGACGGAGCTCAGAGCTCCAGAGTGCCAATACCATTGCCAAAGGACCCCTATGAGGCCATTAGACAGGCTTATCTAGTTGAGACGGACACTAAGTCCGAGCCTTTTGAGGACCTTGGGACCGAGTCACCCGAGTCACCTCACATCGTAGTTTCACATGTTGGTCATGTTGAGGAGTCAGAGAGTTCTAAGACATCTGGTGTAGGATCCACGTCATCGGATTCCACCACACCACTTTCACCAGATCACCCGCTTACCCATGATACACCCGATTCGGTTCCACCTCTTCGTAGGACCGCACGTATGGCCGTGCGTGTTCAGCCTATGATGTCACCTGGATGCTCTGCCCGTATAGCAGAGGTAGCAGCTATGTCTGATGTAGAGTTTCGTAAGAGGTTTAGGTCCCCTTATGAGATTTCACCATCCCCATCACCTACCCTTCCAGTCCGGAAGAGGTATAGAGGTACGTCTGAGCTTGTATTGAGTACTGATAGCGAGGCAGATGAGAAGGTAGAGGAGAGTTTGGATTCTAATAGTGATAGCGAGGGCGCAGAGGATTCAGCGAGGACGCAGAGGACGAGGGTCCTGCTGCGGGAGATGAGGATCTTGGTATGAGGGGTGAGAGTTTCGGTTTAGGAGAGGATGAGGTTGTGCCTGAGGTCCAGCAGCAGGCAGCCCCAGTTGTGGAGACAACTGTAGGTGAGCCTTCAGGATTAGGTTATGGGGCGCTGAGACGCCGAGAGTTAGCAGCCGAGGAGGATCAGAGGTATAGCACATTTGAGATAGGTCAGGGTTCTGGTTTGGCACCTGAGCCCGAGAGGTCAGAGAGGGTGTCAGCATTTAGACAGCCTGCACTCACCACTTGGACAGACCCGGAGGACGGTACGGTTTACATTGATGTACCTACTTACCCACCACCAGCACCACCAGTACAGACACCACCTTCACCTGAGTGGACATCCGGTTCGCTCCCTATTTCCCCATCACATTCAGATGTTCCATCACCCATTTCATCACCCCTGGTATCGTTGACCGTCCCATCGCCTGTGGCTACCCCGACAGCCACCATCCCAGTTGATGAGGACCAGTTCATAGAGATAGGAGCTCAGTTAGAGTTTTATTGGAGTATACTCCAGGAGCATACTCTGCGTTTAGACGCGATGCCACCCACCCTGTTTACGGAGATTGATAGGGATGTGAGAGAGTTATACACCAGATCGGGGGCAGTGAGGGATGAGATATTTTCTCAGAGGTACCGCTCATGAGTTTGGAGCAGGAGCAGAAGAGAGCTAGTATGACATTTGGGGCTTTGTGGAGGCCTATGATGGCATTAGAGGCATAGGCAGGACGTTTAGACGCCCGGATGGCGAGTATGTCACAAGCAGGGTATCATGAGCATAGGTTAGTTCATGAGTTGTTAGTACATCAGACTGCTCTGCAGCATGAGCTACCGGAGATGAGGGGACGTGTTACTGCTTTAGAGTAGGAGAGGGATCGTAGGGAGTAGTAGATGGTGTGAGATTGGTTAGAGTTTTTGTATAGCATTAAACTGAGTAGCGTCGGTTAATGTTAGTATTTCGATTAGACATGTTTCTTTTAGAAGTGTTAGTTATGTCTTTTGTTGATAGTGGTAGTTATAAGCATTAAGTTATGATGAAATCGTTGTTATGATAGTGGAGAAAGCATCGTTTGACGATTGTTCATTTTTTTTTTGCAAATGTTAGAATTATTGTCGGAATGAATGGATAAGAATGGAGATGCGATTAGTTGTTGTGTTAAGACCGACACCCATTTTCTTGTTAGGATTGGGGTATGATGATACTAGTGTAAGTTCTGTAAGTTAGTATATATTCGAACGGATCAATTTTACTGTTTTGTTAGAAATACTGATGGAAAGTTAAGAGACCGTGAATAATTACGAGGTAATATTAGGAAGAAACGTAGTGATCCAAGCGGATACTTGATCATGTTTTTTGTGTGTAGGTTTATGAGGAATGTTTAGACCAATTTGAGTAAAGTGAAATTGAAGTACTCGTTGAGTAAGATTGACTGTGAATAAGCTTTAAATAGATAGTGATGAGGTTTAATCTGTGAGATGGCCTTCCTGAAAGGATAGCGCCTGTAGTGTTTGACCAAGTAAGGTTCACTTGGGGGATTCTGAGTTAGTAAGTGTTAATATAGTAGAATGTGAGCCGTGTTGTGTAGGACGTGTACCTTGTAGGGTTAGTTCCATTGGTGGAATAACCAGAGAGATTTGACTATGCCAATTTTGGTAGAGTTGTCGTCACGTCGAGGACGGGATCATATCCTGACACCTGACTGAGGCAGTGAGACTTAGAATAAGAGGAATTGTGAAGTTAAGAAGTAGTATGAGGAATTATCGTGATGTTATAAGCGAATATGAATTTCCCATGAGAAAGTATAGGACTGGTTTGTGAAAAGGGTTAGTCTTTAGGAGGATCGTAAGAAACCTCTTTTGAAGAGACCAAACCTTTGTGATTGATGAGATTCTTAAAGGAATGAAATTTTCCTGTTAGTGATGTGAGTCGATAATTTGAGATAAATTTCGGGGAAAAATTACTTTACGGGGGTGAGACTGTGATAACTGGTAGTATTCCCAGGGTTAAGTATTATAAAATATTATAGTTTTGTATTTTGAAGTCTTTCGATCTTGTCAGTTTTCCTAATGAAAGCTGAAAAGTTGACTTATGTTGACTATTTTGCGTGAAAGCGATTTCGGTTTAACCGGGAGTTTGATGGAGTATTGAGTTCGTAAATGAATCTCTTTTGATTCGTTTTTCTGTTTTAGAGTGGTTTTGAGGTTTTCTGTGCTTTCCGGGAAGTTTTCCCGTGAATGGCGAAAACTCGTCACGCAGCGCGTACCGGCACGACAGTTTAATTAAATATGGAGATTTATGAGGTTGGGAATGTGTTAATGGATTTATATGTTTAATAAATTCATTTTATTGAAATAACGATGGTTTAAAGGCGTAAATCGTGAGTGTAAGATTTGAAAGTTATCTGAAAACGGTTGTTTTCGTGAAATTCGGTAAAAGACCGTTACGGTCGTAAAAAGGTGAAATTTTGGTCAAATGCGAGTTGTCAAAACCTATTTTGAGGTTGGAAGTGTTATTAAATTGATGAGCAAGGTTCGATCAAGTTTTGTTGAAAATTTGTATTTTTCGGTCCGGAGTCGGCCGGCAACGGCTCAATTTGGATTTTGAGCAAATTAAAAGAGTTAGATGTCGTGTGAATAACTCAGGTTTATGGAAAAATGATTTTTGACGCAATAAAAATATTAACTAAGTTCGGTTGGCGTTTTAAAGATATGAAAATTTGGTTTTTAAGTGATCCCGACACGAAAAGTTAAACCCGAACCCTTCCTTGGATTCCATATAGGCGTGTGCAAGCAAAGGGAACAACAAGGCTAAATTTTAGCTAAGTTGTCCACCTTTTGTACCCATGTATTCTTCCATCCACCTCATTTCTTCACATACATGCATCTTCCAAAATTTTGAAAACAAAATATTCTCTTCCTTTTCCCCTTGTGGTTTCGACGAGCACACACACACACATAAACATTTGGTTTTAAAGATTTATCAAGAGCGGGGTTATAAGAATAGATAGTGGGTCATTATTGGATTGAACACAAGTTATTGCATAAGGTTTTTGGGTCATCCTCTCCGCGTCTAAAACTCGAACCGAACTCATCATTTTGTAAGTTTTTCTAAAACTAAAACTTTATTGTACTTCTAAGCTTCTTATGGTATGTTAATACTAGTTGTACAAGTTGATCGTCGAAAAGGTTAAGTCTTGATGTTTAAAAAGGGGTGTTTATTCGCGTGTTATATAAACAAAAGAATAAGGGTTTTGAGTTTAAACATAATGGTTGTTGTGGTAATTTTTCCTTTTCATCTAAGTGCTTATTTTCAAGCTTATGGCTTATTCTACAAGCTCATAGAGCTCATTTGGTTTCGTTGGGCTTCCGACGTGGGCTTGGCCCGTCGATTTGGTTAGTGGACTCGGTGTGGGCTCGGATGGCTAACCGAGGCCCAACCGAGGGTCCGTTTGGTTTGGTTAGGCCCAACGAGGGTCCGTTTGGTTTGAGTTCGGCCCAATAAGAGTGTGTTTGGTTGTTCGGCCCATTAAGGGTCCGTTCGTTTTGTCTCGGCCCAACGCCGAGTGGGCTTCGGCCCATTTAAGGGTGCGTTTGTTTGTTTCGGTTTGAGTGCCAAGTCGGGCTCGGCCCACTTGGTTTTGGCTTATTCTTTTGGCTTATTAATTTCGAGCTTATTTAGTCTCGGCTTATATTAAGCTTATGGCTTAATTTGGTTTTGGTTGATGTATATAAATTATGAGCTTATAGCCTATTATTTTGGCTTAATGGGCCTAAGGCCCATTGGGGTTCGATTTGTATTTTGGGGCTTATGTAAAGAGATATTGATTAAGTTTTTGCTATCGGGCTAAGTATTTAAGACCTTAATGAGCCTTAGGGCCCAATAACAAGAGTAAATAGAGTTATGGAATTGTGTTGAACCAAAAGGGATTTTTGTCGGATAAAAAGGGATTATGTCGCTATGGTTTGACAAAGCGTATTGAAAGTGTTGATGTTGTCGGAAAATGTCGAGTTTTGCGGAAAATGTTTTGGGTTAAGGTTTAATACCTTGGAAAAAGTCATAAAGACGTACGGGTCATGCCGAATTTTCGAAAAAGAATTATATACTTAGAGATTTTGCTAAAAGAGATAAAGTTTTTTTTATAATTTAATAAAATATAGTTATTTTACTTGAAAATTTAATGCAAGGCGAAAGAAGTAAATTCTATAAGTTTTTGATATATTTTATCAATGCGTCGATTTATTTGAAGAAGTAAAGGATAAGTTTTATGGAGATTTGGTGTCGAAATAGTAGTTGTTGGACATATTTAACGACAAAGCGTTGTACCCGTTAGCCCGATAATAAAACGAAATAATAATAAAATGCTATTATTTTATTTAAATTATCCAGTGTTTATGTGTGTGTGTGTGTATATATATATATCATATCGATTTCGGAAATGTGGATTATTTATCTTTGACTTTTGAGCTCTTGCTCATTTCTTTTCATCGGTTTCTCGCGGGGTATTTTGGTCGGTTGTATCGTTAAACAGTTTGAAGTGTTTTTGAGTCGTTTTCGCATAATTACCACACAACCATAAAATGAGATAAAGTGTTGATAATGAGATAAAGTCTTGGTAACAAGACGGTGGTTTTTGTAATGAGATTAACGGTATGAGATAACGGGTTTAGAATGATATACATTTGAAATGCGATTTTGGGATGATAAAATGAGGATTTTGCGTGAGTTAAGGCGAACACTTGTACAATAAGATAATTTTGTATGAGTATTGATATAGTGAGTATATATTAGGTCGTTGCCGGGTACATTGTGCGCTTGCGTAGAGATTTATTGTGTTCTACTTGATTGAGATTTGTGTGGTTGTTTTGATAGCTGATTGAGGTGAGTTCTCGTAGACCCACTTGTTACTGGTTTTTTCGTTGTTGGAAAATGATACTCAATGTGTTTTGAAATGTTTTGACTTAATCTGTGCGAAATGTGGTTTTTATTTTTGGGATAAGTTATGTGCTTATGACTGCTATGTGAATATTATGTGTTGTATGCTTGTTTAGATCGGATGTGTACGCCTACCCAGTATTGGTGATATTGTTGGATCGGATGGGTATGCCTACCCAGGTTTGTGTGTGGTCCTGCCCTAATTTTAGTGCTCCAGCTGGTAGGCCCTTTAGGTGTGTAAGTGACATATGGTTATTGATTAGCGGTGATGCTAAGGTTGTTTGCATATATTCACTGTCATATAACACTATTGTCCATTGTTGAAATATTGGAAAAGCTTTTGGGTTTAAGGTCAAACCTACGAGCTCACCAACATTATTGTTGACGTTTTCGAGTATCATTTCTAGATGTGTCAAATCAAAGGTATGTGATTGGTATTGGAAGAAGAAAGATGTAACCCAAGGGGACTGGGTAGAGATGGACGTGGAATCGAATTATGTTAAAGTTCTGTAAAATTCAGTTTTATGAATGTAATTTATAAAGTGTATGATCTGGTATCTTGTGCGATAAATGGAATTGTCGCATCCCGTGTTTCCGCCATTGACGGGGTGTGATAGATTGGTATCAGAGCCAAGGTTATAAAGAATGTCGGTTTTTATAAAATAAAAATCGCAACTATAACCAGAAAGTGAAGTCTGTTTTTAGTAAAACCTCAAACATGGCGAATGTTGAATAACCCGAGAAGTTCATGGTATTATTCCTAAATTACGCATAGCCTGATCAACTATGCTTAATTCAGGAAGGACTATAAAATGTTGATGTTAGTTTTCTAAAGCTATGTTAGGAGGAGGGAAGGGAAGTGTGAGTAGTGTGACCACCTGAAAATGATAGGATGCAAAGTGAGAAGAACACTTGTGAGTGTTGAGATTAAGATTGTGTTGATGTTAGGATTGCCATGCTGCCTTAGTAGTAGTAGTGTGCGATGCCTAGAGAATGTAAGTAAAAATCATCTCTGGTAGCGATGATTGATTATTTGATGTTGGCCATGCTTGCCTTAGTGTAGTGCGTGTTGCCTTGAGAAATTTTGTGGATAGTCCGCTGGTAGCGATGTTATTTTTGGAAATATGCCTTTGGTGGATATGTGTTTTTATGTGTTGACCAGTTATGGCCCGTATCGATATCGAACCTCGGTCGGTGATTGTTTATGTTTCGTATTTTTCTATTATGATAAATAGATATATAAATATATAAATAATAATAATATATATATATAAATATATAAATATATTCGGGATATAAGATTGTAATAAACGGTTACGGACGTCTCATTTCAAACATTATGGTGGATTATATATGTAAGCCATATGATGCAATAATTTGGAAAAAAATATTTTGTACAATACTGTTGTTAAACCGTGTAATCACATGATTGTCCGACCCTAGTGTATGTTGACCCGAAAGAGTTCCACCAGGCTGACTAGCTCAGACTCCCGAGTTTCCAGTGCCAACTTCCTGAGGATCTTATAAGCCATTAGGCAGCTTATTATTGGATGGACGGACACTAAATCCTGAGCTTTTTTTCATGAGGACGGCGCCCAGACCGATACTGAGACACCTGAGTCACCCCTTGCTATAGCACCACCCATACTACCATCTAAGAGTACCCCACCCGTTTTGGTTCCCATTCTCCGCAGGACTGCATGTATGGCTGTGCGCGTTCCACATGCGATGTCATCGGGCCTCTCTGCTAGTATGGCAGAGGTGGCAGCTATGTCTGAGTCCGCGCTTTGTAAGAGGTTTCGGTCCTCTTGCGAGAGTTCACCATCTGTGTCGCCACCAGACCTTCCTTTTAGGAAAGCGTTATCGTGGTACGTCTGAGTTAGTAGAGGATAGTGAGGAGGATGATGATGAGGAGGATGAGGAGATAGAGGAGAGTATGGATTCTGACAGTGTGAGTGAGGACGCAGAGGACGAGGGTCCTACTGCAGAGGATAGGATCCTATTGCGGAGGACAAGGGTCTTACTGTGAGGGTCGAGAGCTCTGGCGTATGAGATGAGGATATGGTTTAGATGATGAGGGTCATGGTAGGGATGATGAGAGTCATGGTATAGACGACGAGGGTCATAATGTAGAGAGTGATTGACTTGGTTTAGAGGAGGAGGGAGAGATGTACCCAGGGGTCAGTAACAGGCAGCTCTGGTTGTGGGGACGACCGTGAGTGCGCCTTTAGGGCTTGGGTATGGAGCGTTGAGACGCCGAGAGTTGGCATTAGAGGAGAGTAATGTATACAGTACGTTTGAGGTCGGACAGGGTTCCAGATCGGCACTAGTGTCCGAGAGATCTGAGAGGGTGTCAGCATTTAGACAGCCTACACTTACCACATGGACAGACCCGGAGGATGGTATGATTTATATTGATATTCCTGATTACCCACCACCAGCACCACCTGTACAGACACCACCTTTACCCGAGTATACATCTGGTTCACTTCCCATTTCTCCATCACCTTCTGATGTTCCATCACCCGTTTCATTGCCCATCATACCTTTGACTGTACCATCTCCTGTAGCTACACCCACTGCAGTTAAGACTGAGGGATTTCTGACAGAGCCGGGAGCTTAAGTTCAGATGCAGGGGGGATTGATTAGTGATCACGCAGTACGATTAGAGGAGTTATCGCCTGCTCTGTTTGAGAGGTACGATAGGGACATAGGAGAGTTATTCGCTAGGTTGGGGCGGTTAGGGAGGAGATTTTCTCTCAGAGGTATTGGTTTAGGAGTTTGGAATACAAGCAAGAGAGGGTCGCAGTGACATTCGGAGCGATATGGAGGCCAGTATTAGCCCTTGAGGCTTGGGCAGGTCTGACAGATGCCCAGAGAGCAGCTCTGTGGCATACCATCAGTGATGTACAAGGAGAGAACCAAGATTTACGGTTATAGCTTGCTGAGGAGAGACGTGCACGATTAGAGTTGGCTGAGATTGTTGATAGTAGGAGGAGAGGGCAGGAGCCCAGAGAAGGTGTGTAGGGCATATGAAGTTTGGATTAGTAGTCTTGTGTATATCACTAAACCGGATAGTATCCGTTAGTAACGATTATGATTAGGAAAGTTTCTTTTTGTATTGGTGGTTATGACGGATCACTCTAGTTATTAGCTGATTTGTATTTAAACCGTTTCGTATTAGTGAAGGAAATTTTGTTCGGTTTTCATAGATAGCAGTACTTTGTGTTGTTTCGTGTTTGTTGAAAGTGCAGTTTTGCCATGCGTGAGTGCATTGCGATTGTTTGCTCGTGATAGAGCGGATACCCACTTCCTTAATAAGGTGTGGCATGCGACGTATTTAGTATATTCTGTAAGATCAAAACATATTCGGGCTGACCGATTATACCATCTTGTTAGGAGATATTGTAGGAAGATAATGGACTGCGAATGGTCATGGGGGAGTATTGGAAAGAGTGGCGAGGATCAGTTTGGAAAGCTGGTCATATTTTTGACTATGTAAGCTTTTGAGAGGTAGTTTGACCTATTTAAGTAAAGTGAGATGTAAGACTCCCGTTGAGTAGGATTGATTTGGAAAAGTTTAAAGCATGTAATAATGTGCTATAGATCTTAGAACGGCCTTCCTAGAAGGATAGGCCAGGATGGTTTGACCAAGTAAGGTTTACTTGGGGATTTTGAGTGAGTAAGTGTTGGTAAGGTAGAGTGTGAGTCGTATTGTATAGGACATATACCTCGTAGGGTTAGTCCCATTAGTTGAATAATCGAAAAGATTTGGCAATGCCAATTATGATAGATTTGTCATCATGTCGAGGACGGGATCATATCCAGACACCCGATTGAGTCAGTGAGACCTAAAATTGATAAAATTATGAAGCTAAGGGGTAGCATGAGAAGCTATCACGATTTTGTGATCGGATAAGGAATGATTGTGAGAAAATGTAGAATTCGGTCTGTGAAAATGCCTATTCTTTAGAGGGATCGTAAGAAACCTCGCTTGATAAGACTAGATTCTAGTGATTGACGTGATTCTTTAAGGAATGTAATTTCCTTTTAGTGTTAAGAGTAATGATTTGAGTTGAATTTCGGGGAGTATCATCGCTTTAAGGTGGAGAGATATGATAATCGGAAAATATTTCCAGGGTTAAGTATTATAAAATATTATAGTTTTGTATTTTTAAGTCTTTCGATCTTGACAGTTTTCCTGATGAAATTTGAAAAGTTGACTTCTGTTGACTATTTTGCATAAAGGCGGTTTCAGTTTAACCGGGAATTTGATGGAGTATTGAGTTCGTAAATGAATCATTTATGATTCGTTTTCCTATTTTAGACTGGATTTGAGGTTTTCAGTGCTTTTCGGGAAGTTTTCCCGCGTTTAGCGAAAAATCATCACGCAGCGCGTACTGGCACGACAGTTTAATTAAGTGGGGGAGATTTATGAGGTTGGGGATGTGTTAATGGGTTTATTTATTTACTAAATTCATAATATTGAAATAAATATGGTTTAAAGGCGTAAATCGTGAGTGTAAGATTTGAAAGTTATCTGAAAACGGTTGTTTTCATGAAATTCGGTAAAAGACCGTTACGGTCGTAAAAAGGTGAAATTTTGGTCAAATGCAAGTTGTCAAAACCTATTTTGAGGTTGGAAGTGTTATTAAATTGATGAGCAAAGTTCGATCAAGTTTTGTTGAAAATTTGTATTTTTCGGTCCGGAGTCGGCCGGCAACGGCTCAATTTGGATTTTGAGCAAATTAAAAGAGTTAGATATCGTGTGAATAACTCATGTTTATGGAAAAATGATTTTTTACTCAATGAAAATATTAACTAAGTACGGCTGACGTTTTAAAGAAATGAAAATTTAGTTTTTAAGTGATCTCGACACGAAAAGTTAAACCTGAACCCTTCCTTGGATTCCATTTAGGCGTGTGCAAGCAAAGTGAACAACAAGGCTAAATTTTTGCTAAGTTGTCCACCCTTAGTACCCATTTATTCTTCCATTCACCTCATTTTTTTTTCACATACATGCATCTTCAAAAAATTTGAAAACAAAATATTCTCTGCCTTTTTCCCTTGTGGTTTCGACGAGCACACATACACACACATAAACATTTGGTTTTGAAGATTTATCAAGAGCGGGGTTATAAGAATAGATAGTGGGTCATTATTGGATTGAACACAAGTTATTGCATAAGGTTTTTGGGTCATCTTCTCTGCGTCTAAAACTCGAACCGAACCCATCATTTTATAAGTTTTTCTAAAACTAAAACTTTATTGGACTTCTAAGCTTCTTATGGTATGTTAATACTAGTTCTACAAGTTGATCGTCGAAAAGGTTAAGTCTTGATGTTTAAAAAGGGGTGTTTATTCGTGTGTTATATAAACAAAAGAATAAGGGTTTTGAGTTTAAACATAATAGTTGTTGTGGTAATTTTTCCTTTTCATCTAAGTGCTTATTTTCAAGCTTATGACTTATTCTACAAGCTCATAGAGCTCATTTGGGTTCGTTGGGCTTCCGACGTGGGCTTGGCCTGTCGATTTGGTTAGTGGAGTAGGTGTGGGCTCGGATGGCTAACTGAGGCCCAACCGAGGGTCCGTTTGGTTTTGTCTCGGCCCAACGCCGAGTGGGCTTCGGCCCATTTAAGGGTGCATTTGTTTGTTTTGGTTTGAGTGCAAAGTCGGGCTCGACCCACTTGGTTTTGGCTTATTCTTTTGGCTTATTAATTTCGAGCTTATTTAGTCTCGGCTTATATTAAGCTTATGGCTTAATTTGGTTTTGGTTGATGTATATAAATTATGAGCTTATAGCCTATTATTTTGGCTTAACGGGCCTAAGGCCCATTGTGGTTTGATTTGTATTTTGGGGTTTATATAAAAAGAGATATTGATTAAGTTTTTGCTATCGGGCTAAGTATTTAAGACCTTAATGGGCCTTAGGGCCCAATAACAAAAGTAAATGAAGTTATGGAATTGTGTTGAACCAAAAGGGATTTTTGTCGGATAAAAAGGGATTATGTCGCTATGGTTTGACAAAGCGTATTGAAAGTGTTGATGTTGTCAGAAAATGTCGAGTTTTGCGGAAAATGTTTTGGGTTAAGGTTTAATACTTTGGAAAAAGTCATAAAGACGTACGGGTCATGCCGAATTTTCGAAAAAGAATTATATACTTATAGATTTTGCTAAAAGAGATAAAGTTTTTTTTATAATTTAATAAAATATAGTTATTTTACTTGAAAATTTAATGCAAGGCGAAAGAATTAAATTCTATAAGTTTTGATATATTTTATCAATGCGTCGATTTATTTGAAGAAGTAAAGGATAAGTTTTATGGAGATTTTGTGTCGAAATAGTAGTTGATGGACATATTTAACGACAAAGCGTTGTACCCGTTAGCCTGATAATAAAACAAAATAATAATAAAATATTATTATTTTATTTAAATTATCCAGTGTTTATGTGTGTATATATATATATATATATATATATATATATATATATATATATCATATTGATTTCGGAAATGTGGATTATTTATCTTTGACTTTTGAGCTCTTGCTCATTTCTTTTTGTCGGTTGCATCATGAAATAGTTTGAGGTGTTTGAGCTGTATTGTGTTGATGTCGCACTTTGCCCAAGTGTTTTTGAGTCGTTTTCGCGTAATTACCACACAGCCATAAAATGAGATAAAGTGGTGATAATGAGTTAAAGTCTTGGTAACAAGACGACGGTTTTTGTAATGAGATTAACGGTATGAGATAACGGGTTTGGAATGATATAGATTTGGAATGGGATTTTGGAATGATAAAATGAGAATTTTGCGTGAGTTAAGGCGAACACTTGTACAATAAGATAATTTTGTGCAAGTATTGATATAGTGAGTATATATTAGGTCGTTGCCGGGTACTTTGTGCGCTTGCGTAGAGATTTATTGTGTCCTGCTTTATTTGAGATTGTGCGGTTGCTTTGATTGCTGATTGAGGTGAGTTCTCGTAGCCTCACTTTTTACTGTTTTTTCGTTGGGGAAAAATGATACGCAAATGTGTTTTGAAATGTTTTGAATTGATCTATGCGAAATGTGGTTTTGTTTTTAGGCAAAATATGTGCTTATGACTGCTATGTGAATATTATGTGTTGTATGATTGTTTGGAGTGGATAGGTACGCCTACCCAGTATTTGTGTGATTATTGGAGCAGATGGGTACTCCTACCCAGGTTTGTGTGTGGTCCTGCCCTAATTTTAGTACTCCAGCTGGTAGGCCCTTTAGGTGCGTAAGTGACATATGGTTATTGATTAGCGGTGATGCTAAGGTTGTTTGCATATATTCACTATCATATAGCACTATTGTCCACTATTGATATATTAGCACAGCTTTTAAGGTCAAACCTACGAGCTCACCAATATTATTGTTGATGTTTTCGAGTATCATTTTTAGGTGTGTCAAATCAAAGGTAGGTGATTGGTATTAGAAGAGAAAAGATGTAACCCAAGGGGATTGGGTAGAGATGGACGTGGTTTTGATTTATGTTAAGATATTAACTTGTAAAGTTCTATAAAACTTTAGTTTTATGAATGTAAATTATAAAGTGTATGATCTTGTATCTTGTGTGATGAATGGTATTGTTGTATCCCGTGTTTCCGCCATTGATGGGGTGTGACAAATTGGTATCAGAGCCAAGGTTATAGAGAATGATGGTTTTTATAAAATAAAAAGCGCAACTATAACCAGAAAGTGATGTCTATGTTAGTAAAACCTCGAACATAGCGAAAGTTAAATAACCCGAGCAGTTCATGGTATTATTCCTAAACTACGTATAGCCTGATCAATTATGCTTAATTCAGGAAGGACTATGAAATGATGGGGTTAGTTTTCTAAAGTTATGTTAGGGGAGGGAAGGGATGTATGAGTAATGTGACCACCTGAAAATGATAGAATGTAAAGTGATAAGAACACTTGCGAGTGTTGAGATTGAGATTGTGTTGATTTTAAGATTGCCATGCTGCCTTAGTAGTAGTAGTGTGCGATGCCTAGAGAGTTTAAGTAAAAGTCATCACGGGTAGCGATGATTGATTGTTTGATGTTGGCCATGCTTGCCTTAGTGTAGTACGTGTTGCCTTGAGAAATTTTGTAGATAGTCACAGGTAGCGACGTGATTTGGGGATGTGCTTTGATGGATTATGTGTTTTATGTGTTGACCAGTCGTGCCTGTTCGGTATCGAACTTGGTTGGTGATTGTTGTTCGTATTTTTCCCATTATATTTAATATATATATAAGGATATATATATGTATATATACGGTTACGGACATCTAATTTCAAATGTTATGATGATTTGTATATGTAAACAATAATGATGCTGATAATTAAGATAAAAATATTTTATACTTATACCCTTTTAACGTGTTATCACAGGATGTATACCCCAGGTTTTGTTAACCCAGAGAGTTCCACCTAGGCTGACGGAGCTCAGAGCTCCCGAGTGCCCGTGCCACTTCCTAAGGATCCCTATGAGGCCATTAAGCAGGCTTATCTGGATGGGACGAACACTGAGTCCGAGCCTTTTGAGGACCCCATTGATACTAAGACACCTGAGTCACCCCTCGCTATAGCACCACCTATACCACTATCTAAGAGTACCCCACCCGTTTTGGTTCCCATTCTTCGTAGAACCGCACGTATGGCTGTGCGCGTTCCACATGCGATGTCATCGGGACTCTCTACCGGTATCGCAGAGGTGGCAGCTATGTCTGAGTCCGCATTCCGTAAGAGGTTTCGGTCCTCTTACGAGAGTTCACCATCTGTGTCGCCACCAGACCTTCCTTCGCGGAAGCGTTATCATGGTACGTCTGAGTTAGTAGAGGATAGTGAGGAGGATAATGATGAGGAGGATAAGGAGATAGAGGAGAGTATGGATTCTGACAGTGTGAGTGTGGACGCAGAGGACGAGGGTCCTACTACAGAGGATGAGGATCCTGCTGCGGAGGACGAGGGTCTTACTACGAGGGTCTATGGCCTCAGTATGGGTGATGAGGGTTATGGTTTAGATGATGTGATTCATGGTATAGACGACGAGGGTCATAGTGTAGAGAGTGATGGACTTGGTTTAGAGGAGGAGAAGGAGGCTGTACCTGGGGGTCAGCAGCAGGCAGCTTCGATTGTAGGGACGACTGTGAGTGCACCTTTAGGACTTGGGTATGGAGTATTGAGGCGCCGTGAGTTAGCATTAGAGGAGGGTGATGTATATAGTACGTTTGAGGTCGGACAGGGTTTTGGATCGGCACCAGAGTCCGAGAGACCTGAGAGGGTGTCAGCATTTAGACAGCCCACACTTACCACATGGACAGACCCGAAGGATGGTATGATTTATATTGATATTCCTGATTACCCACCACCAGCACCACCTGTACAGACACCACCTTTACCCGAGTAGACATCTGGTTCACTTCCCATTTCTCCATCACCATCTGATGATCCATCACCCATTTCATCACCTATGATACCTTTGACTGTACCATCTCCTGTAGCTACACCCGCTGCAGTTGAGACTGATGGATTTCTAACTAAGATAGGAGCTCAAGTTTAGATGCAGGGGGGATTGATTAGTGATCATGCAGTACGATTGGAGAAGTTATCGCCTGCTCTGTTTGAGGGTACGATAGGGATATAGGAGAGTTATTCACTAGGTCGGTGGTTGTTAGGGAGGAGATTTTCTCCAAGAGGTACCAGTTTAGGAGTTTGGAGTACGAGCAAGAGAGGGTCGCAGTGATATTCGGAGCGATATGGAGGCTAGTGTTAGCCCTTGAGGCTTGGGCAGGTCAGACGGATGCCCAGAGAGCAGCCCTGTAGCATGTCATTAGTGATGTGCAAGGAGAGAACCAGGATTTACGGTTACAACTTGCTGAGGAGAGACGTGCACGATTAGAGTTGGCTGAGGTTGTTGACGGTATAAGGAGAGGGCA
>BQNB010111587.1:0-18470 GCA_026074375.1 Tanacetum coccineum | reverse complement strand
CGTAAGTGACATATGGTTATTGATTAGCGGTGATGCTAAGGTTGTTTGCATATATTCACTGTCATATAGTACTATTGTCCATTGTTGATATATTGGCACAAGTTTTGGGTTCAAGGTCAAACCTACGAGCTCACCAACATTATTGTTGAAGGTTTCGAGTATCATTTTCAGGTGCGTCAAATCAAAGGTATGTGATTGGTATTGGAAGAGAAAATATGTAACCCTAGGGGACTGGTCGAGATGGACGTGGTTTTGAATTAGGTCACGTTTTTAACTTGTAATATTCTGTAAACTTCAGTTATATGAATGTAAATTATAAAGTGTATGATCTTGTATCTTATGCGATGAATGGTATCGTCGCATCCCTGTTTTCCGCCTTTGACGGGGTGTGACAGATTGGTATCAGAGCCAAGGTTATAGAGAATGCTAGTTTTTATAAAATAAAAAGCGCAACTATAACAAGAATGTGAAGTCTATTTTTAGTAAAACCTAGAACATGGCGAAAGTTAAATAACCCGAGCAGTTCATGGTATTATTCCTAAATTACGCATAGCCTGATCAATTATGCTTAATTCAGGAAGGACTATGAAATGATGGGGTTAGTTTTCTAAAGTTATGTTAAGAGGAGGGAGGGGATGTGTGAGTAATGTGACCACCTAAAAATGATAGGATGTAAAGTTATAAGAACACTTGCGAGTGTTGAGATATGTTCGTTATTTATTAAATGAACAAAACATGAACAACATTTTTATGTTCGATTTAGTTAAAATGAAACGAACTGAACAAAAAGTTTGTTCGTTAATTTAAGGTTCGAGGAAGTCGTTTATTCGTTCGTTTATGATCGTAATTTATTTTATGACGTCTACGTTATAAATTTTCATTAATTAAAAGTTTTAAAAATTGTTTTACTTAAACAAATCAAAAACTTATGAAACACAATATGGTGTATATTATTGTGAATTTTATATTTATTTACGTTCGATCGTTTATGTTCGTTCGTTTATGTTCGTTTAGTGTCTAAATGAACGAACATAAACGAACATGAACAACCTTATTTCTTAATAAACGAACATGAACAAGAAAATTTGTTTGTTTAAGCGATCGTGTTCGTTTATTTGTCCGGCTAAAATTAAACGAACGAACATGAACAAGGCTCCGTCCGTGTTCGTCCGGTTCGTTTACAGCCCTAGATGTGTGAGTAATGTGACCACCTGAAAATGATAGGATGTAAAGTGATAAGAACACTTGCGAGTGTTGAGATTGAGATTGTGTTGATTTTAGGATTGCCATGCTGCCTTAGTAGTAGTAGTGTGCGATGCCTAAAGAGTGTAAGTAAAAATCGTCGCGGGTAGCGATTATTGATTGTCTGATGTTGGCCATGCTTGCCTTAGTGTAGTGCGTGTTGCCTTGAGAAATTTTATGGATAGTCACAGGTAGCGACGTAATTTGGGAATGTGCTTTGATGGATTATGTGTTTTATGTGTTGACCAGTCGTGCCTGTTCGGTATCGAACTTGGTTGGTGATTGTTGTTCGTATTTTTCCAGTTATATTTAATATATATAAGGATATATATATATATATATATGTACTGGTTAGGACGTTTCTAATTTCAAAGTTATGATGATTTGTTAATATAAGTAATAATGATGGCTGATCATTTGGATAAAAATTATTGTATACTTTATACTTTTTATTGTGTTATCACAGGATGTCTACCCCAGTGTTTGTTGACCCGGAGAGTTCCACCCAGGCTGACGGAGCTCAGAGCTCCCGAGTGCCCGTGCCACTTCCTGAGGATCCCTATAAGGCCATTAGGCAGGCTTATATAGATGGGATGGACACTGAGTCCGAGCCTTTCGAGGACCCCATTGATACTGAGACACCTGAGTCACCCCTCGCTATAGCACCACCTATACCACTATCTGAGAGTACCCCACCCGTTTTGGTTCCCATTCTTCGCAGGGACGCACGTTTATTGGCTGTAGCGGCGTTCCACATGCAATGTTATCGGCCTCTATGGCGGATATGTAGGAAGGTCGGCAGCTTTGATGAGTCCGCATTCCGTAAGAGGTTTCGGTCCTTTTACGAGAGTTCTCCATCTGTATCGCCACCAGACCTTCCTTTGCGGAAGCATTATCGTGGTACGTTTGAGTTAGTAGAGGATAGTGATGAGGATGGTGATGAGGAGGATGAAAAGATAGAGGAGAGTATGGATTTTGACAGTGTGGGTGAGGACGCAGAGGACGAGGGTCCTACTGCAAAGGATGGGGATCCTGCTACGGAGGACGAGGGTCTTACTGCGGGGGTCGAGGGCCTCGGTATGGATGATGAGGGTTATGGTTTATGCTGTGATGAGTCGTGGTATAGAAGCGTGATCATAGTGTTAGTGATGGGATTGGACTTGCGTGTAAGAGGAGGAGGAGGAGGTTGTACCTGGAGGTCAGCAGTAGGTAGCTCCGGTTGTAGGGAAGACTGTGAGCTTGCCTTTAGGACTTGGGTATGGAGCGTTGAGGCGCCGTGAGTTAGCATTAGAGGAGGGTGATGTATATAGTATGTTTGAGGTCGGACAAGGTTCTGGATCGGCACTAGAGTCCGAGAGACCTGAGAGGGTGTTAGATTTTAGACAGCCCACACTTAGCACATGGACAAACCCGAAGGACGGTATGATTTATATTGATATTCCTGATTACCCACCACCAGCACCACCTGTACAGACACCACCTTCACCCGAGTAGACATCTGGTTCACTTCCCATTTCTCCATCACCATCTGATGATCCATCACCCATTTCATCACCTATGATACCTTTGACTGTACCATCTCCTGTAGCTACACCCGCTGCAGTTGAGACTGAGGGATTTCTGACTGAGCTGGGAGCTCAAGTTCAGATGCAGGGGGGATTGATTAGTGATCATGCAGTACGATTGGAGGAGTTATCGCCTGCTCTGTTTGAGAGGTACGATAGGGACATAGGAGAGTTATTCACTAGGTCGGGGGCGGTTAGGGAGGAGATTTTCTCCTAGAGGTACCGGTTTAGGAGTTTGGAGTACGAGCAGGAGAGGGTCGCAGTGACATTCGGAGCGATATGGAGGCCAGTGTTAGCCCTTGAGGCTTGGGCAGGTCAGACGGATGCCCAGAGAGCAGCCCTGTGGCATGCCATCAGTGATGTGCAGGGAGAGAACCAGGATTTACGGTTACAGCTTGCTGAGGAGAGACGTGCACGATTAGAGTTGGCTGAGGTTGTTGACGGTATGAGGAGAGGGCAGGAGCCCAGAGGAGGTGCGTAGGATATATGAGGTTTGGGTTAGCAGTTATGTATATATATATCACTAAACCGGGTAGTATCGGTTAGTGACGGTTATGATTAGGAAAGTTTCTTTTTTTGTAATGGTGGTTATGGCGGATCACTCTAGTTACTAGGTGATTTGTATTTAAGCCGTTTCGTATTAGTGAAGGAAATTTTGTTCGATCTTCGTGGATAGCAGTGTTTTGTGTTGTTTCGTGTTAGTTTGAGAGCGCAGTTTTGCCCGTGTGTGAGTGCGTTGCGTTTGGTTGCTCGTGGTAGAGCGGATACCCACACCTTTATTAGGTGGTGGCGTGCGATGTATTTAGTGTATTCTGTAAGCTTGAAATGTATTCGGGCTGACCGATTTTACCATCTGTTAGGAGATATTGTAGGAAGGTATTAGACCGTGGATGGTCGCAGAAAGTATTGGAAAGAGTTATTGTGATCGGTTTGGAAACTTGATCATACGTTTGACTGTGTGAGTTTTTGAGAGGTAATTTGACCTACCTAAGTGAAGTGAGATTTAAGACACCGTTGAGTAGGATTGATTTAGAGAAGTTTAAAGCGTATGATGATGTGGTTTAAATTTTAGAACGACCTTCCTAGAAGGGTAGAGCCGGGATGGTTGGACCAAGTAAGGTTTACTTGGGGGATTGTGGGTGAGTAAGTGTTGGTAAGGTATGAGTCGTATTGTGTAGGACGTATACCACGTAGGGTCAGTCCCGTTGGTAGAATAACTAGAAAGATTTGGCAATGCCAATTCTGATAGATTTGTCATCACGTCGAGGACGGGATCATATCCTGACACCTAACTGAGGCAGTGAGACCTAAGTTTAAGAAATTATAAATTTAAGAGATAGTTTGATAGGCTATCGTAGTGTTGTGAATGTATATGGATTGACCGTGAGAAAGTGTAAGATTAGACCGTGGAAAGACTTAAACTTCAGAGGAATCGTAAGAGACCTTGCTTGAAAAGAATAAATCCTAATGATTGATGTAATTTCCCGAAGAAGGGAATTTCCTGTTAGTGTTGTGAGTTGATAATTTGAGTTGAATTTCGAGGAGAAATTCCTTTAAGGGGGTGAGACTGTGATAACCGGTAATATTTCCAGGGTTAAGTATTATAAAATATAATTGTTTTGTATGTTGAAGTCTTTCGATCTTGTCAGTTTTTCTGATGAAAGCTGAAAAGTTGACTTCTGTTGTCTATTTTGCGTATGAATTCGGGCGAAATTACTTTTAAGGGGGTGAGACTGTGAAAACCGGTACTATTCTCAAGGCTAAGTATTATAAAATAATAATGGAGTTTTGTATGTCGGAGTCTTTCGATCTTGTCAGTTTTCCTGATGAAAGCTGAAAAGTTGACTTCTATTGTCTATCTTTCGTATAAGCGGTTTCTGTTTAATCGGGAATTTGATGAAGTGTGGAGTTCGTAAATGAATCATTTATGATTCGTTTTCCTGTTTTAGAGTGGTTTTGAGGTTTTCAGTGCTTTCCGGGAAGTTTTCCCGCGTTTAGCGAAAAATCGTCATGCAGCGCGTACCGACAAGGGCAGTTTTAATTTAAAGTGTAAGAAATTATATGAGGTGGTAATGTGTTAATGGGTTTATTATTTAATAAATTCATAATATTGAAATAACGTCGATTTAAATTGTAAATCGTGAGTGTGAACGTCGATTTAAATTGTAAATCGTGAGTGTGAGATTTGAAAGTTATCAAAAAAACAGTTGTTTTCGTGAATTTCGGTAAAAGACTGTAACAGTCGTAAAAAGGTGAAATTTTGGGTGAATATAAGTTTCCAAGCTATATTTTGTGATTTGAAGTGTTTTTAAATGAATGAGCAAGGTTCGGTTGAGTTTTGTCAAAAATTCATGTTTTCGGTCCGGAGTCAGTCGATAACGGCTCAAAATGGATTTTTGTAGCTATTTAAGGTGATAAGTGTCGTATGAATAATCCAGGTTTATGGAAAAATGATTTTGAACGCAATGAAAATGATAACTAAGTTTGGGTAACGTTATAAATAGATGAAAATTTAGCTTTTAAGTGATCTCGACACAAAAAGGAAGACCCGAGACCCTCCTAGGATCCATTTTCGGTTAGAAAAGAACAAGGAGAGACAAGATGGCTATTTTTAAGCTAGCATGTCCCCTTTAGTACCCATATTCCACCACCTTATCCCATTTTCACATACATGCATCATTTTGAAAATCAAAACACAAAAACTCTCTTTTTTTCTCTCTATATCTGGCCGAACCACAAAGGAGAAAAAAACAAAAGTTTTGAAGATTTTGCCAAGAACACGGGTTAATATTTTATTATTGGGTTGATAACTAATAGTTCGGGTTGTAGAAACAAGGTTTTACTCTTTCACGCGCGTCTCGATCGAACCAAGCTCATCAAACAAGCGAGTTTTTATAAAACTTTGAATTTAAGTTGTACTTTTGTGATTATGGTGATGTCTAGATGCTAGTTGTACAAGTTGATCGTCAAAAAGATCGAAACTTGAAATCAAAAATGAAAAAGGGGTGTTTATGCGTCGGCTTAAAAAGAAAAGGAAGAAAAGGTTTATGAGTTTAAATAAAATGTTGGTTGTGGAGAGTTTTCATTTATAAAAATACTTATAAAGCTATTTGGTAGGTTATTGCTTATCAATAAGCTAGGATATAACTTATTTCGGCTTAAATGATTTTGGTATGGGTTGTTTTGTTGGACCAGCCCATCAAGGGTGCGTTCGATTTGTTTTGAGCCCAACTAGGATGCGTTTGGTTGGTCACGACCCAACAAGGGTCCGTTTGGTTGGTTTCGGCCAACGTAGGTCTGTTTGGTTTCGGTTTGGGTGTCAATTTGGGCTTGGCCAATTGACTTTGGCTTATTTTCGCTTCTTGAATTTTGGCTTATATTAAGCTATAGCTTAATGATTTTGGCTTAAGCCGGTTTTAACTTATTTTAGATTTCGGGCTATTTGAGCTTTTACTAATATATCTATATATTATATATATATATATTAATTATATATATAAATATAATAATATATATAGATATAATATATATATATATTCGGCTAATTTTTGCGTGAGGTTATGGCTTATTGTTGGGGTTACCGGCTTAAATATATAGATAATAGTATAAGCTTGTAGCTTATTGATTCGGCTTAATGGGCTTAAGGCTCATTGGGTTTGATTTGTATTTGGTATATAAAAAGAAGTATGGAATAAGTTTCGCTATCGCGGCTAATATATTGGACCTGATGACCATATGCCCAATTGCACAATCAATAAGTTGTGAACTTTAAATGAACTAAAGAAAGTTGTGTTGGACTAAGAGGACTTTTGTTGGACTTGTCAATTATTATGAGGTCATTTGTCACAGTTTAATAAATCATGTCAATGGTATTGATATTGTGTTTGTCAAAAAAATATCGGATTTGTGAAAATTGTTTTGGATAAAGGTTTATTACCTTGGAAAATTCATAAAGACGTGCAGGTCATGCCGAATTTTTGAAAGGATTAGTATTTTAAATTTTGTATGTTTGTATTTTTAATTTAAATGAAATGAATTATGTTTATGTTAAAAAGATGGAAAAGAAAATAAAATAGTGAGTGGTGGGGCCCAAATGAAGAGATATGAGTGTGTTATGAGTGAAGGTGTATTTTTGAGTGGGAGTGAGGTGCTGATGTGGCAGCCTGTGAGGCCCAAATGAAGAGATATATCATGCCATGACACTCCACACCCTCTTAGGCTTATTTTAAATTTCTGACTTTTTTTTTCTTTTTCTGTATATCAGTTAAATTATATGCAAAATGGTTTCGTTTTGATAGTCCAAATATACAAATCATGTAATAATGTGGCAAAGGCGTTTACTTTGTTGACTTCAAAGTTCTGTGAAGACTTTTAGCCAAACATCATTTATGTTATAGTTTTGTTAAGGAATTACTTTGTTTTGTCGTAAAAGATCACTTTTTTCACTTTCGATTCTATTTACCATGTTGGGGTTAAAGTATGAGGAACCAGTGGGGTTTACGGCTTCGGCATATCTTTTTAAGCTTGTTTACATTTGCAACTACATATACCTGTTTAGGGGCTTCAAATATCACTGTGGGTTGCCCTGAACACGAAAGACTAGCTATCATCAAATTCAAATATAGCGTCAAAGATGACTTTAAAATGCTCTCATCATGGGTAGGCGTTGACTGTTGCTCGTGGGAAGGAGTTCGATGTGATCGCGCGACTAGTAATATTGTCGGTCTTCATCTTAGAGGTAATTTAAGAACTTCTTATTTATGTGATAATCCTAGAGGTGGCAAAATGGTTGGGTTGGGTTGGGTTGGGTCATGGGTCTTAGATGGGTTTGGGTCTAGATGGGTTTGGGTCTAGATGAGTTTGGGTCTAGATGAGTTTGGGTCTAGACGGGTAAATATTTTTAAGGGTTATGTGCTTATGACTGCTATGTGAATATTATGTGATGCATGATTGTTTGGATCGGATGGGTATGTCTACCTAGTATTTGTGTGATTATTGGAGCGGATGGGTACGCCTACCCAGGTTTGTGTGTGGTCCTGCCCTAATTTTAGTGCTCCAGCTGGTAGGCCCTTTAGGTGCGTAAGTGACATATGGTTATTGATTAGCGGTGATGCTAAGGTTGTTTGCATATATTCACTGTCATATAGCACTATTGTCCACTATTGATATATTGGCACAACTTTTGGTTTAAGGTCAAACCTACGAGCTCACCAACATTATTGTTGACGTTTTCGAGTATCATTTTCAGGTGTGTCAAATCAAAGGTATGTGATTGGTATTGGAAGAGAAAAGATGTAACCCATGGGGATTGGGTAGAGATGGACGTGGTTTTGACTTTTGTTAAGATTTTAACTTGTAAAATTCTTTAAACTTCAGTTTTATGAATGTAAATTATGAAGTGTATGATCTTGTATCTTGTATGATGAATGGTATCGTCGCATCCCGTGTTTCCGCCATTGACGGGGTATGACAGACACCCATAGTAGTAACCAAAGTGATTCACTGTCCTTTTTTATATTTTTGTGTACGTTTTGTACGTTTTTATCCGTTTTCGATCGTTTGCGTCCGTTTTTGACTGATTTCGTCCGTTTTTGACCGATTTTGATCGTTTTCGACCGATTTTGACCGTTTTCTACCTATTTTATCCGTTTTCAACTGAGTTTGACAGTTTTCAACCGAATTTGACCATTTTCGACCCGTTTTGACCGTTTTCGACCGTTCTCGATCGTTTTTGACCGAATCCGACTGATTTCGATCGTTTTGGTCCGTTTCAGTCGTTTTCATCCGTTTTCTACCATTTTGACCGTTTTCGTCCGTATTCATGCGTTTTCGACCTTTTTTATTCGTTTTGCACGTTTTATTATGTTTTCAAGCTTTGTTGAACGGTTTTGAAGGTTTCGTCCGTTTTTAAATGTTATTATACGTTTTTGTACGTTTTGTCCTTTTTCGTCCATTTTTGTATGATTTTGTTCGTTTACATGCGTTCCTCTTCGTTTTTCTAAGCTTCGTTCGTTTTCGTACATTTTGTACGTTTTTATATGTCTTTATAGGCTTTTATACATTTTTATAAAAGGTACTAAAACGTATAAAAACAAATAAAACATTTGAAAACGTTCGAAAACGTATTTAAGCGTACAAACAGGTAGAAATGTACATAACGAAAACGGACGAAAACATAGAAAACGTACAAAAAGGTAAGAAAGCGGATGAGAACCTGCAAAAATAGACGAAAACGTAAATAAATGGACAGAAACGATCGAAAACGGAAGAAAACGTAGAAAATGTAAGAAAACGGACAACACCGTATAATAACGTTTAAAAGAGGACAAATAGGGTTAAACACATTCAAAAACGTTCGAAAACAGGTGAATACGGTCAAAAACGGTCGAAATTGGTCAAAATCAGTCAAAAACGATTGAAATCCGTCGAATCCGGTTGAAAACGTCAAAATCGGTCATAATCCGTCGTAATCGGTTGAAAACGGTCAAAAACTGTCGTAGTCGAGTGAAAAAGGCCCAAATCGGTGGAAATCGGCCGAAACCGGTGGAAAACGGTCGAAATCGGTCGAAATCGGACGAAAACGTATAGAAACGTTTAACACTGCATGAAAACGTAAAAAGGTACAAAACGTATAAAAATGGATAATAAAGAATGAAAACGTATAAAAATCTTTTGATCTGCTCACGGACGGAGCCAATACCAAATATGACCGGGTGCACAAATTTTTTTAACCTTAATATAATAGAGTTAAAAAGTGAATTAAAACGGAGATTTCATTAAAATGATAAGACTAGAAACACATTTCGATAGACCGGGTGCATTTATGATACAGTTGGGAAAAATCGTTGTTTTTTTTTTCAAAAATTAACACTAAATCGAAAAAATCTATAGGTGTCCCGGGCACCCACAAGACACCCCCTGGCTCCGTCCCTGGTTCATCCGTTAGACCCGAATCCCCTTTGGGGGACCCATCTATAATATTAAGGGAGTCATGTCTAAACCCGTTGAAAGACTCAACTAGACACATCTATAATATTAAGGGAGGCCCAACTAGACGCGTTAATATAATGTATATTTATGATCAAATTACGTCGATTTGTGAAAATCTAAACAACATTTTAAACTGTATTAGAGTTATTGGTAGTTCTCGTATTTCCTCACATTTAATTCATGTCTTGGTTATTTAGAAGTCAACTCGTCGGGACCCAACCACGAGTAATTTAATAAAAACCTTGTTACACTTATTGATTACTAACACAACTAGCTGCAAATAAAACACATGTTGAGTAGTTTAATAAGCATATAAAAGTGGTCAAACTAAAGTTACAAACTTAAGATTGCATCAACCCAAACTCAGAGAATATCTCGCAAATCAAGTGCTCGGAAAACACCGCTGACCATCTTGCCTCCTCCTCCGCACAACGGCTGAGACAGCACGAGAGCCACTGCCGTCCTTCTTCTCCCAATGAAAGATCATAAACAATTGCAGAAAATTTGTTTTGAAATTGCTAAATGTCCCCTCTAATGTACCATCAATATGCCGCGAATCTCTTCTACTAAGGTTCGAAAAAATATAAATTTTACAAAAAATCGTGTATCACTCGATGAAAATGTAGAATAAATGTTGTACACGAGACTTTGTATTGGTCTCAGTAACTTGGATAAACTAATGATTATAATTTGGTCACCTAATAGACTTATATACGATATTGAATCACTCAACCAAATATTATCTAGCCATATATTATCTAGCATTTAAACCATAGTTTTTAAAGCAAGCATAAAAAAAAGTTTCTGCAAGTCAACATCATATCCTGGCAAAGTATTATGTTACATATAATGACCTAGCTCTAATTTTTTTTTTTTAAAGGTTGCCCCGGTAAAGTATATTAATCACAAAAAGAAGGTTTAGTACAATGAAATGTGGCTAAAGTACCACATTAACCTCAAGCCTAGACTTGAACTACCAACTACAACTTATGACATGCCATAAGAAGTTACAGGCCTAATAAATTATGAACTATAGAGTCTAAAATTACTAGGCATCTTCCATTCCGAAAGCATTTTGGCAACGCGCGGCTTATTCTTGAATCTGAATGTGACTAACTTAAGCCTCACCGTTACCATAACAAGATCTCTAATGTCTTCCGGGGTTCTTCTTTGGTTCTTGAATAAACGATTATTCCTTTCACTCCAAATAAAATATGTTGCTGCCGCAAACAAGAGCTTCCACACTACACTATTAAACGAGCGCTTATCTCCTATAGGAAGGATCTAAGCAATAATATCCTCCAAAACAGGTGCAACCCTCTCCATTTCAGCAAGGTGGTGAAGAAGACTCCAAACTTTAGACGAAAAGCTACATTCAAAGAAAATATGCTCATGTGAATCCATTTGCAAGCCGCATAAAGAACATCTAAGCTACGTAATATCAATATTGAGACCAACGTCCCACGACCGCAACTTATCTTGGGTTTTCAGACTACGTCTCATAATGAGCCACATGTGAAACACATGACGTGGTATGCAATGCGAAAACCAAACTATAGAATACCATGGAACCTCAACCCCTTGAGGACGTAAGGCCTCCCACGCACATTTAACAGAAAAACTAGTCACATTACCATTTCCATTAGGCCAACGTATGTAATCCTCCGTATCATTCAGAACCGGAACAAGAATGAGGCCTAAGTTAGGGGCCTTGAGCAGCCACACTTGGGGCCAATCCTAAGCCCTATTAGTTATAATATCCGCCACACATATACGAAGATGAAATCCGTTCCTTGTAATGTCTCTCGGTGTAAGGAAATTAGCTAACGATGACTGGTCACACCATGTATCATACCAAAGGGATGTTCGAAGCCCATTACCCACCTGTTTTAACAAAAAAGGTTTCAGAACGTCACAGAGCTAAAGGAGTTTGCGCCATCCCTAACTCATTGAAGCCTTAGGTTGAATGTCCCATAGTGTACGGCCTTTAAGCTTATACATATGAATCCATCGGACCCACAACGATTCCTTATTAGATACAATGTTCCATATATGCGTAGTCATTAATGCAATGTTAAAAACCTTAAGACATTGAATACCAAGACCTCCCTCGCGTTTAGGCAAACATATGTCTTCCCATGACACTTTTGCTTTCCTCTTTTTATACTCGCCATTACACCACAAAAACCCGTGTATGAGCTGTTGTATGTCATCGATTATGCCAAAAGGAATAGCAAGAACTGATGCCCAATAAACTTGCATTGACGAAATCACATAATTACATAGTTGAAGTCTACCTGCAAAAGACAACGATTTATTCTTCCAATCTCTTATGCGATTTCTTGTCTTTTCAACAAGAACTTTGCAATCCTTGTTTAAAAGTCTCGAGGATATTAGAGGAACACCAAGATAATTAACCGGCAACACACCCTCCGAAAACGGCATAACATTAAGTATGGATAACTTAACATGGTTTACAACATTACAAAAGAAAACCATGCTCTTAGGAATGCTTGGAACCAATCCCGAAACCTATTTGAATTCATTTAAGGAGTCCATAATAACAGTAGCCGATGTGACATCACCCATTGAAAAGAGAAAAAGGTCATCGGCAAAACACACATTAATAATTCAAAGCTCCTCACACTGCTTATGGTACCTAAATGAATCAGATAGTCGTACCCTCCTTTGCAGAATCAATGTCAAAACTTCCATAACTAACGTAAATAAGTATGGAGAAAGAGGACCTCACTTTCCTTTAAAGAAACCATGAATGTCACCATTTACGCAGATAGAGAATGAAGGAGATTTTACACAAGCCATGATCCACTTGATCATCAAAGGATGAAACCCAAAACATTTGAGAATAAAACCCAAAAATCTCCAATTAACCATATCATATGCCTTTTGAATGTCAACCTTGAACGCACATCTTGGAGGACCTCTATTGTGATGACAGTTATGCATAAGTTCCTGTGTAATAAGAATATTATCCGTGATCCGACGTCCTGGAACAAAAGCCGATTGGTACTTACAACCTCTTTAATTCCCTTAATAATTCGATTAGTAAGAATCTTACTAATACACTTGTAAAGCACATTATAGCATGAAATGGGACGATAGTCATTCACTTTAAGCGGGGTTGTCACCTTAGGAATTAAAGCAAGGAAGGTATGATTAACTTCCTTAAGAAGCTGCCTATTAACAAAAAAAATCATGAATCGCCATGCAAACATCATGACCCACAACGTCCCATCATTTTTTAAAGAAAGCCAAAGTGTAGCCATCCGGTCTAAGGGCTTTATTATCCCTAATATTAAACATAGCACGCTTAATCTCTTTATTAGTAATTGGACTAACCATATGAGCATTAATCGACTCAGAAACCTTCATCACAAAGAGACTAGTAGGGTACAAGTCGTCACAAGCTGTACTAGTACCAAGAAACGCTTCATAATGGGCAACAAACACCTCCAGAACAGAAGTACCAGTAACCTCCTCATTAGAAGCAATTCTAATCACTTCAATTCGGCTTTTTTGGTTGCGGCTTTTTATGGATTTATGAAAAAATATTTTCTTGATCACTAATCATGTTTAATGATTTGTTTGTACATACCTTAAGTGATTTGCGTAGAAATGGAAGTTTACGATTAATAACATGTAAACGTTTATTTTTATCATAAACGTTTTTACATTTTGTCATCTTCAAAACCTAGAGAGGTCGAAAAATATAAATAACATTTTTAGACATTATTTGTATTAACAATATCCCCTTTTTTAGTGATGACAAAATATAAACTCATTTTGTATAAAAATAAAATGTTCAAGTTATTAATGAGTTTTAATCCATTTCTCCTCTTTTTTGTCGAATCCAAAAAGGTTTATTGTCGAATTATAGAGAGAAAGAAATCGACGATGCTAAGACTCCCCCTTGATGTATGCTTCCCCTAGTTTGGGGCACTAAGGGATCGAACTTATAATGTTTTGCAACAAAACCAAGTTAGAAATACAAGTGTAAGAAAACATTTCTAACTAGTAGCAAGATTACGACAAATATATGTGTTTGGCTATGTGGAGAAGAAATAGCCAACATGATTCATACAATTTACACATAAAGTAATTCATTCATAAAAAGTAACTCATACAATAAAGCATAGATTGCTTACAATACTAAAAATAATGAAAATAACTTATTCATAATAAAGTAGATTCATACATGAGAACCAAAGTTAAACAAATTACACTAATAAACTAAATACTTCATAAGTCCTAGGTGATTCTTAATTCATAGGAAATGACTTTGAGAAAAAGGTAAGGTAAAACATTATGTAGTGACATGAAGGATTTTTAAGGGTGTGGTGCAGAAGGTGAGGTAATGGCAGAGGTAAGAAGATACTCAAGGTGATCAAACATTAAGTTCATCTCATCCCTAAGAGAGAAAATGAGATTTCGGTTATGAAAACAACAAAGATAATTTACCCCATGATAGTCAAATGTGTTGAAGTAAATGGGATGACCTATGAGAGGTGGTTGAGGTGGTGGTTGTGGTGAAGGTGATGAAGGGGTATCAAGAATGTGATCAAGAGGAGTGATTGGTGACAAGGATAGAGTGATATCTAAAGAGGGATGACTTTAGAGTGGAATTAGGTTTGAAGGCCTTGGAGGAACATCTATGATATCATCATGAAAGGGATTGGATGGTTGAGGAGAGAGTGTGTCATTAGAGGAAGGAGGTAAAGATTGAGGTTTTGACTCAAATAGGGAAGAGGTAGTACCAAAGGTAGATGATGTATCTTTGGTTAATAGAGTTTTTGATAGTGCATTTGGTGGAGATAGAGAGGAGGATTTTGTTATGGGAGAAGGTGTGGTAGTGTTATCTTATTCACTAGTAAGGTCCACAAAGAGTTGTCTTGGTGGAATAATGGTTAGTCTGATTTTCTTAGAAGGGTTAGAGGAGGAGGCTTGAGTGGAAGCCATGGATGTATGGAAGAGGTGAAGAAAAATGTGGTGAAGATGATGAAGAACATGGTGAAGGGGATTATTTAACTAGGATGAATGAGATTAAAGAGGTAAAGCATGCGAATTATGGAAGGAGAATCCAAAAGTGGTTTAGCAAAATGCAGAAATACTAGCTGGGTCTAAAAGAGAGGATAGTCAATTGAACAGAAAATCAGGAGGAACACAGTGAAAAATCTCGCGACTCCTGGTGGTGGTCCTATAAATAGGTGGCGGTCCCAGATATATAAGGGGGCCGCCTGGTATTTATGGGGGCTGTTCTCTGGAGGAACGAAATTTTTTCCAGTTTTTCATGATTTTCAAACCCTGTATAAAAAAGTTTCCCTATGTTTTCCCTTTTGCAGCCAATCCTATGACCCCAAGAAACACCTAATACTTCTAAAACTTTCAAATCCAAAATCTATCTATTCTACATTCTATTTGGAAAGCAGTTATAGGCATGCGACTAAGAGATAATTAAGCATGCATAATTTCAGAAATATGATAAACGCATATAGTGTCAATAATGCATGCACATAAGTTTAGGATGATAAAATGGAATGATCATCCAAGGCAAGTTACATTGCCTAATCTAAAATCTAAACGATCTACTAAATACCATAAGTTTCAGTACCAAAGAATAGATAGTAAAAATTAAGTACCAACAATCATAATTAAGTAGCTAGCGAAATTAAATTGTCTTATAGCAATTATCCAAATTGCTCATTTCTTCTTCTTCCTCCGTAAGTTCTTGATGCCCTTCCCGATTGACCTTATTCCACCACGTTGCTCATCTCGCAATTGAAGTTGTCAGTTGAGGATTTTTGTTTGGTGAGTGTAGAATGGTTCTATGTTTGGGTCAATGTTGGGTGTGTTAGTAAAGACTCGAGGAACTTCATTTGTCAATGAATTAACAAAACGAGTAGGAGAAGGAGTGCTTGCATGTGAGGTCCCTTTGTCATTTCCATCATTATCATCATCGTTGAGATGAGAATGGTTGACCGAAGGCTGATGAAGAGGAAGTGGAGGAGCGTCCTCTTCTCGTGCCATAATCCTTTCGAGTCTTTCGCTCTTGTTGAGCGGTAAGAGGATACATGACATAATCATACAAGACAACTCGATATTCTCGGACATGACATGCTTAAACAATCGAGTTAATAACATACTGTATGGTAGAATTAACCAAGGTTTTTTAGTGACAAATTTCATTTGTTTTGCAATAAAATATGCAAGATTATATCGCTCGGACCTAGAGATACAATAAAGCATGTGACAAAGACACATAGGGACATGATCCTAGTTACCCCCCCCCCCCCAATAGAAGACACATTCCCAAATGATTTCGACCCAAGTTTTCATTACTGACACGATTTCACGAGTTAAAATTTGGTTTTACTCAACATTAATGACTACATCATGACGGATACGAGTGACCGGACCCCCTTCCCCTTGAACATAGTTTTTGATTTCATTAGAGCAAGGAGGGTTGGTTTGATAAGGACCACTTATATGGACACTATATTGCAAGTCATCAAGTGACCACTTGTTGGTAAAGGCACATTGACCCCTAAAAGGAATTTTAAGAATTTGACCGAATTCTTCAATTGTGTAAGAGAAGAATTGGTTTTGGATGACAAACTCGATTAACATTTGACCCTCGAGAGTGTAGTTGACACAGTAGTGACTATAGAATTCAAGCATGAAACGAGGACAAATTTTTTCATTAATTTCAAGAAGACACTCAAACCCAATATGACTAAACATGGATCTAACGTAAACCATGTCATCAAAATCTAAGAAATCTACCCGACCCTCATGAATATAACGACTTTCAAGATTCTTAAACATCTTTTTTAAAGGTGAGGTGTATTCATTTGAGATTTTAGGAATGTAACTTTTTGTGTTTTGATGATCTTCGGCAGTTTTACGAGGCATTATTACCTAAAAAATAATAATTTCATGTTTTATTATTATGAACTCATAATGTTAACAAGAATTTGTGCCTAGTGTGTGCCTAATTGTAACAAATGTGGAGTTGCGGTTAACTCGAATCTAAAACAAAACCTATGAGTTGACCCAAACACTCCTTAATTCAATTTTGCTCATCCAAACATGTCAAAAAAATACATATGAATTATGTGCTTTGACTTTTTTCATGAGATCATTATGCATGTATGCAAAAATGTTTTTAGAGTGTATTAACAACGCATTAAAACAATTTTATGGTGTTCCTAACGTGAGTGATTTTGAAAGAAAATTAGGGTTTTTGTGCGAATGAATTTTTTTGACAAACACACTTAATTATGCAAATCCTAAGTCTACGGAAAGCATATTAGTTATACATTGTGTTATTATAGTCTTAATTGCACATAAACAAAATAAAAATAAAAATCCTTAATTTTTGATTTTGTGTTAATCATGAACCCTAGACACAAACTTGAAAGAAAATGGATGAAATGATTATTAGAGATGATTACACCTTTAATTTGAGTTGATTTGATCGATTAGAAGTTTTTGGTGGTTTTTGGTAGTTTTCGTCGTTGCAGTTAGAGAGGAGGGGAGTGTTTGTTTTGTGTTTAACAAAAATGGTGTGCAGACATTATGTCTCGACTGGTGGCGGTCCCATATCGATATGGGGACCGCCTGATTTAATTAGGTGGCCGCCCTTGATATGGGGGCCGCCTCTAGTGGAGGTGTTTTGAACAAAAATTTTTGGCAAACATTTTATAAGAGTGACATTTTAATTTACACTTTGCGAATTAAAAATGCTTAAAATACTTCGGATGAAGTAATTAAGTTGTCACGACATGGAATGGAACATGGACTAGAATCGAGACTAGAAAAAAAGAAGAACGATTTATGGAATGTGTTCCATCATTCCTAAACCAAGACGTAGATAGTTAAACAATTCACGTTTAAGGGGTTTAGTGATAATGTCGGTGATATTGTCGACGGACGACACTTTTTTGATAGAGATATGTCCTTTCCGGACATTACCACAAAGAAAGTGGTGACGAATTTCGATGTGTTTAGTTCACGAGTGTTGCACCGGGTTTTTGCTAAGGTCAATCGCGCCTTTATTGTCACACATGATTGGGACATCGTCGAGTCGAATGTCGTAGTCGATAAGAGCTTGTTTCATCAATAATGCTTGTTCACATGCCTTTTCGGCGCTTACGTATTCGGCTTTTGTAGTGGATTTAGCAAGATCGGTTTGTTTCTTCGAGAACCAAGATGTTAAACAACATCCTACGAACGTACAAATACCGCTAGTGCTCTTTCGGTTCACATAATCTCCTGCATGATCAGAGTCGGCATATACTACGGTTTTTATGCCGTTTCCCTTAGGATACCATAATCCTAAGTGTGTAGTGCCTTTAATGTATCGGAAGATATACTTAACTGCTTCAAGATGAGAGGTTTTGGGATCCTTTTGGAAGCGTGCAGAAAGTTAGATACTAAACATGATATCGGGCCTACTTGCCGTTAAGTAGAGAAGACTACCTATCATGCCTCGATACTTGGTAATATCTACCGACTCACACTCTTCATCTTTCGTAAGTTTAGTATCATAGGACATAGGTGTTTTTTGTTGAAAACTAGAAGAGGGGGGGGGGGGGCGGTTGAATAGTTTTCAAGTACTTTTCAAAAATTTTGTTAGGTTCTTATGTGAAGTTT
>BQNB010111586.1:12303-22322 GCA_026074375.1 Tanacetum coccineum | reverse complement strand
TATTCCTTCCAGCAATAGTAATCACTCGGCAGTTGTAACTGAGCATAAGCAGCATTAACTACTTAGAAGTTTACTCTAGCAGTACTAACATATACTAGCAGTACTAACTTTTGTACTAGCATTAGTAACTACTTAGCATATTTTCAGTCTTCATCTCAGAGAAGTCTTAACTTCTACTAGCAGCAGTAATTTTATGCTAACAATACTAATATATACTAACAGTAGTAACTAGCAATAGTAACTTTTATAGTATCAGTACTAACTACTTAGCATAATTTTCATTAGTATTACCAGCAACACTAAGTTAAGCTTGACAACACTAATATAAACCTGAGCAGCAGTAACTCTAAGAATATCTTGAAGTCTTTTGAACAAAGCGGTTCAAAACTCGGGCTTTAAGGCATTACTTTTGGACAAATCAGTTCAGGACTCGATCTTATCTATGCTCCGTCAATAATAACAACTCAAAAACCAACTGAGCGTGAATTGAATTTACTGTTCGAAGCTATGCATGATGATTACATTGGATGTCAACCATCAGCTGCTTCAAGAACTACTCTGGCTGCTCAAGCACCTCAAGTTCTTCAGACTCCAATGGCAACTACAACAACAGTAGACACCACACCGACACCAACAAATTCATCCTCTTAAGCTACAAATTTTCCAAACACTTTACAGGATGTTGACGAGCTCGAAACACAACAACATGTTCAGCATCAACCCAAAACAATTGCTGACAATGTTCCAAATGCTATGTTTGATGAAAATACGTTTGTAAATCCTTTTGCTAATCCATCCACAAGTGTTATTGAATCATCATCTTCACAATATGTGGATCCATCGAACATGCATACGTTTTATCAACCATACCCTCAAGAATATCAATGGACTAAGGATCACCCTCTGGAGCAAGTGATAGGAGAACCCTCACGACTAGTTTTGATCCTGCATGGATTGAATCAATGCAAGAAGAGCTTCTTTAGTTCAAAAGGCTTGATGTATGGGTGTTAGTTCCTACTCTAGATAACATAAAACCCCTAACTTTGAAATGGTTATTCAAAAACAAGCATGATGAAGAAAACATGGTCATCCAAAATAAGACTCATCTGGTTGTGAGAGGGTACCGCCAAGAGGAAGGAATAGACTTTGAATAATCCTTCGCTCTGGTTGCTAAAATGGAAGCTATCAAGATATTTTTGGCATATGCTGCACACAAATCATTCATTGTGTTTCAAATGGACGTGAAAACTGCATTCTTGCATGGTACGTTAAAAGAAGACGTGTACGTGTGTCAACCTAAAGGTTTCATCGATGCTGATCATCCAAGCCATGTCTACAAGTTAAAAAAGGCACTATATGGGTTAAAGCAAGCACCAAAGGCATGGTACAACAAATTGTCAACATTTCTCCTACAGAATCATTTCTTCAAATGCACAATTTATCTAATGTTGTTTATAAGGCGCTTTGACGACGGCATCTTAGTAGTACATGTCTATGTTGATGATATTATCTTTGGTTCAACACACCCTAGGTATACCCAACTATTTTCTGACCTCATGAAAAGCCGCTTCGAAATGTCGATGATGGGGGAAATGACATTTTTCCTTGGTTTACAAGTTAACCAATCCCCCTGTGGCATCTTTATAAACCAGTCCAACTACGTGTTAGAAATCCTTAAAAAATATGGAATGGAAACTTGTGATCCCGTTGGTACTCCAATGGAGATCAAAGACAAGCTTGACCTTGATCAAAATGGGACTCCAGTCGATGCAACGAAATATCGTAGCATGATTGGTGCCCTAATGTATCTTACGTCTAGTAGACCGGACATTGTACATGCTACTTGTTTATGTGCTCGGTACCAGGCTAAGCCAACCGAGAAGCACCTCAAAGAGGTTAAAAGGATCTTTCGTTATCTCCGGGGAACTGTTAATATGGGTCTCTGGTATACGAAGGATTCTGGTTTTGAACTAACCGGATTTTTAGATGCTGATTATGCGGGATGTAAAGACACCTTCAAGAGTACTTTCGGTGGAGCTCAATTCTTAGGCGAAAAGCTGGTTAGCTGGTCCTCAAAGAAACAAGACTGTACGGCGCTGTCTACCGTAAAAGCAAAATATGTGTCTCTATCCGCTTGTTGTGCCCAAGTCCTTTGGATGCGGACACTGTTAACGGACTATGGCTTTCACTTCAACAAGATTCTAATCTATTGTGATTCGAAATCAGCTATAGCCATATCCTGCAACCCGGTCTAACACTCGAGAACAAAACACATCACTGTCCGCTACCATTTCATAAAGGAACACGTGGAAAAGGGTAGGATTGAACGGTATTTTGTCAAGACGAATTACCAACTGGCAGACCTCTTCACCAAAGCCCTTCCAGTAGATCGATTCAACTATTTAGTTCGTCGCCTTGGTATGCGCAGTTTATCTCATCAGGAACTTGACCGTCTTGCAAAATCACAGTAATTCTTTCTATATATTCTATCAGAAAAACAAAATATTAAAATATAAAACCTATAAAAGCAAAATACAAAATCAGAAAATTTCAAAAATACAAAAATAATCTTCTCCGACATGTCTCTCGACAATCGATAACATTTGCGCACCTAGAAATGTTGATTAATATGAACACGGGTGAATAAATGAAGTTCGAGCGAGAGTTTCAAATGCTTTCAAAACATGTCCTTTCAAATTTTCTCTCTACGACTTCTAAGTAAATGTCAGCTTAGGACTTGATCTCCAAAGAAAGGAAAATGTTCATTTATGTATATTTATCCTTAACAACGGGAAGTTCATCTCTTCTCGGTCTTGAGTAAAGTCATATAAACATTTAAAGTTTTGAATGCTCAAGAAAAGGACTAAGGAAAATGATGGTAAATAAGATATATCTCACATATTTTCCTGTTGACCACAATTTTTCAAGATATTTTCAAAAAGAAAATTTCAAATTCTTTCAAAATTGTGTGCTCGACAAACTCCCACTATAAGTTTTCACTCTATTTTATAATTGGAGGGTATAATAATATGATTCATTCGACATGCTCTGCTGTTCTCCCTAGACTTAGTTAGGCTCATGTGAATTCAGGACATTAATTTGTTTTTAATTCACTAATTGTTAAAAATTATAAACACGTATGCAATTTTTAAAGGGGAGAATAGTGATTAAAATGTGATCAATACGGATTAATAACGGATACGATCTTCAATCTATAAGTGCGTTCCCAAACCTCGCATGTGCAAAACTCTTTCATAATATGAGCATAGTGAACTGGGACTTTGGTAACTCCTAAAAAACAACTCAATGTGTCTTAATGATTTCCTTCAAACACGTTGAAATGATTTTTAATCAAATGGTTTTATTGGATCTTCATTGCAATCCACAAATACCGACCAACTTTGATTCTCAAGAGTTTTATAAGGTGGTTAATGAAGGTATAATCGTTCATGATCCAGCTAGAACCAGAGGGATCTACCCAGAGAACACATTATTTGATAGAGTAAAAGTCCCTAGGTATGATTGAAACAAGAGTAAAGTGAGAATAAAGGAATAGTGCCGACTGAGATGAGCAATTGCTGAACAAAACCAACAAGGTAGTAGTCATGAAGTCTTTCCCCTCCCCCGGTAAGCACTAAGGGGTTGAAGAATGAAAAAGAATTGTAAGGATAAATGGGTAAAAGAAAGAAGCTCACTATACAACCCTAGGGTAGAAACCGGTCAACACATAATCTATCGATATCGCAAAGATGATTATGAATATTGAAGACGATAACATGGACCCAGTGATGCAATGCACACCCTCCCTATCCACTCAGAATCTCTCAAAAGATTTTTGTGTTTTCATTTCACACGGAACAGAGCAACACTGATCTATCGGCTTTTTCTAATTCCGAGATCGTTGATAGTGAAAATGTGGGCAGTCCCTCCAGCCTCCGATTACCAATAACAAATCGCACTATAATGTCTAGAGCTAACGAGATCCATCAAAAATCTCACCAGGACACAAATTCCAATATACAAAATGTCGTACATCATTATACAACATTTAGTATCAATAAGTCCTACGCATTATCCTTGTGATAATTGCTAGAACATCATAGTGATACTCTTTAGTATTCACAGTGACGATAGAAATCCTTCTTAAGCCAACATCAAACAAGATCTTGGTAGGTGACTTGCGAGATTCTAAATGAATCAAGCTTGTGTCAACTGGATATCGATTTTGGTCCAGTATATTAATTGATGACTCAATCAGAAAGATAGTAACTATCTTATTCACTCTTACCGTGATGTTTACTTTGAGACGTTCCAGTAATGAGAACAAGCAAGTACGGTGAATCTAAGGCAATCACATTAGAGGATCTAATACTTTGAGCTGGAAATCCTATCAAGGAGGTTCTTCTAAATTAAACCTACCTGATCATAGGTATAGTATTTATACTGTAAAACGGTCCTCACGAAACCGAAGGTTAATGTAACCGAACTCAAGACGAATGACAAAGCCATATTCGTCTATATCTGCTGTTTATCACTAACATCAATTTTCAGGTATAAGTGACGGTGTTACAACCTCATTCCAACGGAGTCAAGATTCAAGACCTCATGCTCAATCGACAAAGATATATATATATGATGAAAGCTCAAACTATCAAAGTCTTCCACAATCTCTGATGTACTAGCACTTCCTCAAAAGAACATTTTCGACAAGATTGCTGGACAATAACAAAGATATATCTTACAAGTAGATCAAGTACTACTCCTACCATGATGTGGTACAAGTAATCATGTTAAAGAAAATGTTGAGGGAGATTGTCAGCAAGCTCTCAAGACCTTAAGCATGAGGGTGGAGACACAAGATCGCAAGGCGGTATAAAGATTCAAGGATAAAGATTTAGAGATCTCAGCAGTCAAGACAAACAAAGCCAAAGACCATGATATCAGTATTTTGTCAAAGAATATCAAGTTAAAGATCAAGATCCATGATCACAAGCATGCAAGAGTATCTTCAAAAAATTCCCAAGAATACAAGGCTCCAAACTCAAGACATCACAAGAAGTGATCCACAATTCAATGACCACCCCTTAGGGGGAGTTTGTTAGCCGTGTTTTTAGTAAATTGATGGTCATTATCAATCCAGAGCCTTGTATAAGAAAACGTAGTCTTACAGGAATTACTCTAAGCTAATTGGGCCTAGTTGTCGGGCATAAAGCCCATGTGTAATAGGTCCGGCCCAAATGACACATAAGAAAGCCCACAAGGCTTGTCCACTCCATGTACTATTTAAGGCCCTCTCCAAGTGTGGAGAGGGTGTTGCTTTTCATTTATTTTCTTAGCAAGTAACCATCTTTTTTCTCTCTTTATTTCTCTCTCTAGTTCTTTTTCTTTCTAAAATCTCTTATCTTATTTTGTGTTTATGGTGATGAAATGATATCATCCAACATCTTGATACGTTTTGGATTTTGATAACCCAACCCAACTTTTAGAAAAGGATCATAAACTTTGTTTGGTCTTTTACCAAGCATGTGAATGGTTTGAATTGATTGACCCATTTTGTAAACAATTCGATCATGAGAACTTAGTTTTTCCTCCAGATCAACAATGTCTTCAAGATAACTGTTTTCTCTCACTTTGAAAGCATATATAGCCAACTGAGTCTCATGTTGAATTATTACCTTTTCGTTTTCACTTTTGAAAAAATCTTGTTCAGTTTTATCTTTTTCTTGTAAAATTGTTTCAATGGTGTCTTTATCAGCTCGTATTTCGCGTTCCAAATCATCACATGTATCTTTATATTTTAAACATTGAGCTAACTTAAATTCAAGTGTTTTGACCCATTCCTTACACGTCTCAAGAGCCTTTTGTAGTAACTCTTTTTGCTTGTTAAGCTTAATATTAAGTCTTTGTTGATTTTTAGCTTCTCTTTGAACATTGTATACCATGGATTCATTATGAAGAGTTTGATCATGAGCATTTGAAGCATGTTTAACTGTTCGACCATTATTTTCCACATAAGGATCATCAAATATGATATTACTATCAATTTGATCATCATCCGATGTGTTAATAACAGTTTTGAGTTTTTCATGATTCTTATGTTGATGAACACCTTTGGATATCATGCCACTTATGAGATTAATGTGCGAAGCATTTACCTCACTGACAGCCTCTGCATCATATTTTGGCTTAGTCTCAGCATTTTCATCTGCTAGTTGAATGCGTGCCATCATGTATACGAAACCATGTCTTACAAAACCTTAATGTTATGAAACTATGTCAATTCTGTAATATGAAACCTCTTTTACGAATCCTTTAGAATTACGAAACCTCTAAAATATGAAACCTCTGTTACGAAACCTTATGTATGAAACATGTGTTACGAAACCTTTGGAATACAAAACTAACACCAAGTTCTTGATACGAAACCTCAATTACGGAACCACACAATACGAAAGCTCCACATAATATGAAAGCAGACGGTTACCGAAAGCTCCAATATATGAAACCTTTACTTTCGTAAATTCCAAATGTCCCTTTGCTTGCGTAAGAAATCCAAAAACCTCTACTTTCGTAATGTTTTTTCTACGAAACTATCTAGGAACTCATAGATCTGATTTTTGTAGTTTAAAGTGATAATATCAATGTTATATTTTTGAATTTGCTAAGTTCTATGTTCCGAAAGCTAATTATCAGTTTTATGAAAGCTAAATCACTTACGTATAACAGTTATTGAAAGCTCAATTAAGATATGAAAGCTCAAAAACTATTATACAAATGCTAATTCCCGCCTAAAACAGTTACCGAAATCTAATTTCTAGATTACGAAAGTTATCAAATGACTAAAAACAGTTTCCGAAACCTGTTTTCTAGATTATAAAAGCAGTTTAAGTACAAAAATAGTCATCGAAACTAGTTTTCATCGTTATGAAAGCTATCAAACTCAATTATTTTTGATCAAAATCAACCCTAAACGAATAATTTTTGAATACTAGCTATTAAATCCACAATTTTACGTTTTTGAAAGTTAATAATAGCGTTTTAGAATCAAAATCACGTCAAATAGAAAATATAATAACTAAATGATACGAAAGTTACGCATTTTCTTAGATCCGAAATCTCTACGATCGAAAAATCACACAATTAAGCTCAGTTTGATGCACGAAAACCCAAACTAGATCTCTCCCGGCGATAGATACCACTTGTTATATGTCATGTTTGCACTATAGTATCATACAAAAGTTATGTGAATAAGAGAGGAGCTAGAGAGTAATTTTCATCATTTTTAGAGTTTTCATTCAAAGGACAATAGAAAGGGAGGTTGAGAGAAGTGATTATAAAATGTAAAGAGACTTGTATAAATACCCCTACTAAATGGGTATTTATATTTATTGACTTATCTTATCTACTTTCCTACTTTAGTCAAACTTTGGTCAACTTTACTTAACTTTGACCAAGATAGACTTTATTATATTATAATTACTAATAAAACTATAAACTTTACAATGACCAATTCTATTTAACAATAAATACTTTTCCTATTCCTAATATATATATATATATATATATATATAGACACACACATACAATAGTGTAGTGTATGTTTATGATATCTTACATCTTCTCTTTTCCTTTTTTAGGTTTGATTCGAAGCAAGAAGTTAAGTTTTTTGTTTCGTTCAACCTACAAAAAGAGTTGTAATATTTCGTTTCTTTTAAACTTTAGTTGTTTGTTTAAATATATCTTTTTCTTTCAATCTCGAAATTTGTTCATATCTACAAGTTTTTCATGACTTGTTGTATCATTTAACCCCGTGACTTTGTGTTTGTAAGCTTTTATTTCTTTCTCCATTGAAATAAAGGAAAGAGCTTTTATTCCTGGTTAACGGTTTTCTTGTTTTTCTTTGACGGAGCCCACTCGGGGTTCGTTGGGCTTCGCCTAAAGTCTAAACCTGATAACACGAAAAGAAATAAACTGTAAATACAAGAGGAGGATTTGTTAAATATCCTTTCTCCAAATAAAATTTAGATCTTTTCCTTTTATAGACATTCAAAATGTTAATCTACTTGTTTCATTTGTTTAAAAAAAACTATTCACCTCTTTTGCAGGTAGGCAGAGGTTTTTGTTTGTTTTTTGCAGACATAAGTGCTAAAAAGCACTTCTAGCCTCTTCAATATTTCTGACATAAACTTTCACTTTTTCCCACTTCTTATCACTTCTTTAACACTCAACTCCCACCACCACCTTTTAATATTCATTTTTTCATATGTTTTTACCTTTTATCCGTTTTTTACGGTTTCGTACATTTTTATACTGAAGTAATTCATTTTGTATGTTTTTTGTACGTTTTCTACGTTTTTTGTACGTTTTCTTCCGTTTTCTTACCTTTTCGTATGTTTTCATATGATTTCTTACGCTTTCTTACGTTTTCGTTCGTTTGCTTACATTTCTGTATGTTTGTGTTCGTTTTCGTCTGTTTTCGTATGTTTCGTCTGTTTTCTTACGTATACGTCCAAAATTGTACATAAACTGACGAAACAAACAAAAATGTAAAAAACAACCCAAATCATACGAAAACAGAAGAAAACATACGAAAACATACAAAAACGGATGAAAATGTACGAAAACAGACGAAAACATAAAAAAAGGACAAAACGTACGAAGACATTAAAAAAGGGACAAAAACATACGAAACAGACAAAAACATACAAAAACGGACAAAAACGGACGAAAACGTACAAAAACGTACGCAAACGACAAAAACTTACAAAAACGGATGAATAACGTATAAAAACGGACGAAAACGTAAAAAACGCAAAAAACGTAAAAAATGGGAAAAACGTACGAAAATGTAAAAAACGTACGAAAACATACAAAAATGTACAAAAACGTATAAAATGTACAAAAAGTATGAAAACGTACAAAAACACTAGTGAAAAAGATAAAGAAAACAAAATAAGGAAATAAGTACTTCAATAGAACAAAAAACAAACGGTCTTTTTCCTGCATATTAAGACTTTAGATGTAGCTCTTCTTCTGCAGACATGGTTTGCAGATGAAGAGGTAAACCTCTTAAAAATCAAACGCAACCTTAGTTACATTTCATCTCCTTCATCCTCTTTTTTGTATATTCTCTAATGAGATAGGACTGCAAGTTCTTGGGAAATTTTTAAAAAATGCATTCTCTATAAGCTTCTATTCGAAGATCTGTTCAAAGGCTAAGAAAAGTTGTTTTAGCGACATGGAAACAAATAATACTAAGAGTGTTGAAACTAATGCATCAATGGAGTCAAGACAATTGGATTTGCCTGATTTGGCAATTAAAACTATACTCGAGAAGCTTGAGCCTACTGATCTTTGTATAATGTCTTATGATTCTAATTATTTTAGAGACATTTGTTTAAGTGATTACCTATGGAACGCCATATGACGCAGAAATGGGTATGTAGAATTATTGGTCTTGATGCGCAAAAGAAGTGGCAGTTGCATATTGCATCTCAGAAAGAGCCTTTGAGTTCCTTTGAAGATGTGATAGAACGAAGAGGCTTTTTAATGGTCTATTTGTCTAAACACTGGTCTGTTGTGATGTTAAAATCTAGTTATAATGATGGAAGAAAGTCTTCTTAGCAACTAGACAGTTCTTTGATTATGTCATTCTATCAAGCCCTTGAGACTGGCAACTTCTGCTTTCCTGCATGCTCAGGTATTTAATCATCAGGTAACCTTATCATCCAATCTTTAACCAAGTTATCAAGGGGCAATCAGCTGCGTGTGGTCCCTCATTTGAACATTACGCTTAGTAGTATTTTAACTATTTTAAAAAGCTTCACTATTTTTTTTAAATATGTCCCCTTTTATAGAGCTTAATGTTCTGTTATTGCTTACACTGGTTGGATAAGTCAATCATCCCAAAGACTTATATCATACATCATTTATGTATGAATGTATGATACATCAGACCACAGCAATAATTGATCCCCCCATCAAGCCATAGACAAAAAAATAATGTAAATAAGCGACAA